>NJES01000322.1:0-20892 GCA_002591395.1 Ophiocordyceps camponoti-rufipedis | reverse complement strand
AGCCGCCCCGTTGTGCACGGCAGAAAACAAACCCCCCCCTATCCCCACCCCCCAAAAACCCCCGTTCGCCCCCCCCCCCCAAATCTGAAGCTGTCTCAAGCCCACCCCCCATCCCTCCCTTCCAACCAACCTAACCAGCGAGGAGAAAAGCTCCTTCAGCCGGGCCCCCCCCCTTTTTCCCACAACCCTTTCGGTTTCCCCTTTGGCCTGCACGTTTTTCTCCTCCCTTGGAGAGGGTCTGAAGTTTTGGTTTATAGCTGCGGTGTTTGTCCTGCGTTTTTTTTCTTTGACCGGGAGGAATTCATCACAACGCTCGCTTTTCACGTTTCCGTCTTTTCTCATTCGTTTTTTTTTTTTTCAAGTTGGTTGTTGGAGTATTCTTAGTGTCGAGTCCAGGATGAAGGCTGCTTTTGTGTTGGGTTTGGTGGGGGCGGTTTCGGCGCAGACGTGGACGGCTTGCAACCCCCTCGAGAAGAGTTCGTGACGCATCTTCCCCTATGATGATGAAGAACAACGAGTACTGACATCTTCCAGAATGTGATGCCGATCCTGCATTCGGCAAACCCGTCTCTTGCGACCTCACAACCGCAAACTGTCCAGACATGGACCTCAAAGCCGCGCCCCTGACCCACGATGCCAAAGGCGCCAAGTTCTCCATCACGGGCGACGGCCAATCCCCCACCATCCACTCCAACAAGTACCTCTTCTTCGGCGAGGTGGAAGTCGTGTGCCGCGCTGCTCCCGGGAAGGGCATCGTCACCAGCGTGGTGCTGCAATCGGATGATCTGGATGAGATCGACTGGGAGTGGATCGGCGTGGAGCCCAACCAGGTGCAGACGAATTACTTCTCCAAGGGCGATACCAAGACGTACGACCGCGGAGGCAAGCACACCGTCTCAGCCGCGACGACGACCTACCACACCTACACCATCCGCTGGACATCGCAGGCCCTCACCTGGTCCATCGACGGCACCGCAGTCCGCACCCTCTCCTACGCCGACGCCCACGGCGGGAAATCCTACCCGCAGACCCCCATGCAGCTCAAGCTCGGCACCTGGACCGCCGGCGGATCCAAGTCGTCGCAGGGCACCGCCGACTGGGCCGGCGGTCGCACCGACTTCAAGCAGGCGCCCTTTGACGCTTACTACAAGAGCATCAAGATCACCGACTTCGCTGGCGGTGATAAGCCGGCCAGCGGGGGCGTCAAGCAGTACGTCTACAGCGACACGGACAAGTCTGGCTCCTGGCAATCCATCCGCGTCGACATGGGCGAGAGCAAAGCCGATAGCAAGCACGCCGAGAACGGGGTCGGAGATGGCAAAGACAACGGCAGCAGCAGCCGCGTCGAGAGCAAAGACGTCGTCGACCAGAACATGACCAGATCCCCCGCCAACGGAACCTCATCATCATCATCGTCATCCAGCACAATGTCCGCCCCAACCTCCCTCTCAACCTCCACCCGCCCCTCCAACGACTCCATCACCGACGGCCCCCCCGCAAAGGGCGCCGACCGGACCATCTCGGGGAATGCCTCGGGAACGGGCAGCGCGTCGGGCAACAACAAGGACTCCTCCGTTCCGTCTTCGGCCGCGGCTCCGGGGCTGGTTGCCTGCGGGCCTCTTGTTCTGGCTCTGGCCGCCGCTCAGTTCTTGCTGTGATTGCCCACCCCCCCTTTCTTTTCCCCGCTCATGACTTCTTTTCTTGATAATTACTTGTCCCATCTTTTCTTGTATACAGTTTTTCTTCGACATGTCTGTGATTCGGCTTTCTAATCACCACAACACCAGGGTGAGCACCACCACCATCATGTACATAGATCCACAGTTAGTCCATCTAGACGAGAATAGCCTCAAACCATCTTCTGTCGATCCTCCCCGTAATTTCCGACGGTCCGCCTCGTGTTTGTTGGTGATGCGCCGCTACAAGCGTCATCACCCGCCGATCCGGTCCGTGGCTGCAGTGCATCCCGGCATTATGCCATGCCCGTGGATGACGACATCTGTGCATACGAAGCATCCGCCCTGTTCCATCACCAACGCCACATCCACCAGCAAGCCTGATTACGAAACACTCCCAGCCATGGACAGCCAGCCATCCCAAGTCTAAAACACCCATCTGAAACCCTCCACCAACCCACCCGTTTCGAAACGCACCGCTTCCTTGAACTCACCTGGAACCAAGGAAAGCCTGACACAAAGCCGGTGCAGTAAGAAACAACATCCAGTCCCTTTGTACCGTACATATCGCACCATTACACTGCCACGCTCCCTACCTACTCAGGAAATTGCCCTCAAAAAGTCCCATGCAAGACCCTAAAAGAACATGCCCTTCTGCCTGCCTAAGAGACGCCTGACACGCACAACACAGCCAGCGCCAAGACCGCCCATGCATCATGCAAAATTACTATAAGAAAGTCCCTATAAAAACGCATTCAAATTCTTATTATAGCTATAGCACACGCACAGAGACTAAAGCATTACTGCACCATATGTTGGAATAGATAGCAGAAATAAAGATAAGCAAAAAGTAAAAAACGAAATCCTCCGATACTGGGAATCGAACCCAGGGCTGCTCGGCACCCTTGGGCCATTGTCTGTGACCTGACAACCGCCATTGGAGAGTAGGATGAGAGCGAGCGATGTTAGCCACTACACCATATCGGATTGTGTGAAATCTTTTTTTTTAGATATATAAAGTGCTACCCCGTTACATCAGCACAACATCAACGTCACCTCCAACTACTTCCTCCACGACCAAACCATCGTCAACTTCATGACAGCAATGAGGACATTCTTGACACACGTAAAGCTACTCTACCTAGGACTCGAAGCTACCCCCAAAGCAATCACAGCACCGCACACGGATCCGACTTGGGCCTCTAGACCTTGCGCGTCACGCCCACCTTGTCCCACGCCTTGCGCACCTTCTTGCCCGCCTCGTCGCCAAACTCGTCCGTCGCACACTCCACCGTCACGTCGGCAAACTGCTGAAAGGTGCACCGCGAAGGCACCCGTCCGCTCGTCATGGCCTTCCACCAGATCTGGCCCGCCTTCTCCCACGAGTAGCCGCCAAAGGCCACGGCCGCCAGGTAAAACGCCTTGTTGGGGATGCCCGAGTAGATGTGCACGCCTCCGTTGTCCTCAAACGTCGTCTCGTACTCGCTCATGTTGTCAACCTGCGGGTCTTTTCCCTATACATTTCACCCTCGTTAGTCGCCGTCTGCTGCGAGCTTTGCCTCCGTCACTCACCAAACGAGGGTCGTTGTAAGCCGTTCCGGGGTTCTTCATGCTTCGCAATGCCGTCCCCTTGACGCCGGGTAGCAGGCATCCTTCACCCACGAGCCAGTCTGCCTCGTCCGCTTTCTCCTTCTCGGCCGACTGCTTGACCATGATGCCAAAGACGTCAGAAATGTGCTCATTGAGCGCGCCGGGCTGGCCCGAGTACTGGAGGGGACTGGTGTGCTCCGTGATGGCGTGAGTGAGCTCGTGGCCGATGACATCGATGCAGTTGGTGAAGTGACCAAGAAACTCGCCGCCGTCGCCAAACACCATCTGCCTCTGCTCGGGGTCCCAGACTGATCCGTTCATCAGCTCTTCGTTTCCACGTGAGGGACGCCCAACACTTACAAGCATTTTCAAAATGCTTCCCAAAGTGAACGGAGCTGATGATGTCGGCGTTCTTGTTATCAATCGACTTCCACTGGAATTGCTTCTTGTAAAAGTCGACGACGAGGCCGACATTGTCGTAAGCAAAGTTGACGTCTTCGTCCTTGACCTTGCCTTCGCCTTCGGCCCGCACCAATTCGCCAGGCAGATCCGACTGGTCCATCGTCTTCTTTGCGTCGTACACGGCGCGATAGGGGTTACCCTTGTGCTTCTTCTTGTCGTCCTCGGCGGCGGCCAAGCTGGCTACTCAGACATCTCAGCATCAGCAGAAACTCCTCCATCCAGAGATTCACCTACCCTGCTGCTCAGCCAGAGGCTTGGCCATAAAGGCCTGAAGATGGTCCAAGTCCCTCTTTGCCTGCTCGCGGACATGCTCGTCTACGCCCTCGGACGCGGCGAGTCTGGCAAGGACCGCCTCGGTGATAAAGGGGGCAGGCCGGCAATCACGCCGGGCCGTGGGATCCGCCAGCTGGGACAAGAGGCTCTGCCGACCGACGGTGACTCGATCCGTAGAGACGAGCGAGGCCTGAGCAGCTTGACGGACATGCTGAGGGTTGCTGGTCGACTCGGCGATGCTGCGGAGGAGGTGAGGCGGTACGATGAAGCAGGGGCAAGGCATGGTGAAGGAGGCTTTGAATAGAATGGATGCTTGTAGGAAGAGACGGAAAAGGAGATGATGAGAGAATAGTGAGAGGCTCCTCGAAAGATGCTGAGGCAGGACGACATAGAAATACCTGCGACTAGTGCCCCCTATATCTGGGTAGGTAGATACAAGCAGGCTACGGTGAGGAGCCGACGCCGGGCTGCTCGAGGCAGGAACAACCGGCGCACCTGCCGGCCGACGCGGTGACACGCGCCTCGGACCTCCATCCACCAGCCGATCGCGTCACGCGTTTGCTCTGTCTCTATCGAGGCCCAGCCGACGATTGTGCGACGACGGATCTGGCAACTGACGCCTCTCACGAGATGCCATCGCTTCCATCTATCCTTCCTCCTCCATCTCATCCTCCTCCGCCTCCTCCTACTCTCCCGCCTGTCCATCACCATCCNNAAACAGCGCTACCCCCAAGACACCGCCACCGCCAGCAGACGACGGACTGCATGCCATCCAGCTGCGACACAAGGTATCCGCCCCAACCTTCAGGACCCTGACCGGCATCGCCCCGTCTCCAGACCGGCGTGAGGTGCTACACCGCGCCTGCCAGGCCATCGAATTCCGCTCCTTTCCCATGCGTCAGACAGAGCGGGCCTTCTTCAGACACATCAACGACCACACACCCATCGCCTACCCTCTCGCCCCCGCCGTCTCCATCGCCGAGCCGTGGCAAAAGGTCTTTCTGCTCGTTCAGGTTGATGTCCAGAGGTTGGGATGGCCTACCAAGTTATCCGCCGAGGGGCGAAGACTGCTCCTCTCGGAACGGGGCCGCATCTACCTGCTCCTCGACCGCGTTTTACGCTGCCAGGTCGACATTCTCGGCCATGGACGTCATGGGAGGGGTGTCGTCGTCGCACTCGATGTCCTGAGGAGCGTCAAGGCTGGCGTCTGGGAGGGCGCAAACAATGAGCTGCTGCAGGTCGAAGGCATCGGCCCCGTCAAGATGAAGAGGCTCGTCGAAGCGGGCGTCAAGTCCATCAGGCATCTCGCCGGCCTCGACTTCTTCCACATCGAGCGCCTCCTGAGTCGCAATCCGCCCTTTGGTCACCAGGTGCTGCATCGCGTTTCGGGCTTCCCCTTGCTCAGCCTACACTGGGACCCCGTTGGCCCCTATCCCCCGACGGACGAGAATCGACCTCCCAATTCTGCACCCGTAACGAATCCGCTGTTCATCGTCCGGCTCATCGTGGGATACGACAACGAAAAGGAGCCGTCGTGGAACACCAAGTCTCCCTGGGTCACGCTCGTGGTCGAGGGCCACGCCGGAGAGCTGCTGTGGTTCTGGCGAGGGAGCGTCAAGCGTCTCACCGGTGGAAAGGAGCTGATCGTCGGCCTTGCCGCAAAGAGCGGAGAGAAGGTCAAGGTCTCTCTCGCCTGCGAAGGAATCGTCGGAACTCTGGTCCGGAGCGAGCATCAAGTGCCGTGACACTGCAAGAGACCATGTCTTCAAATGTGACTAGGTAGCTTTGCTGTAGTACATATGAATCTTTGATGCCGGCATCGGCCCTTCATCAAGAACAAGCAGCATCATCAAGATCACACATCGACAACCGATGGTCTTTCCTAAAATAAGCAAGACAGTCACAGTCACCTATGACCAGTTACCATTGTCTCCGACTCCTGTCTGACTTTTCGTACATGATGCTACACAGCAGGCGAGACTCTCACCAAAGACTGCCTGATCCCATGTAAGTAAATATAGCAAGCCCTTCAAGACAATGCCGAGCGCATGCCGCCATGTCTTGCCGTCCGCCTGCTCCAGAAGTGACGAATGATGAGATGCATTATCTACCAGCCCGCAGGCCGAAACCGTTGCGTAACAGTGGCGTCTGATCCAGACTGCGCCGCTCACCGGGAACAGGCCACGTGTCCCGGTGCGTTGAGAGGGTTGATAGCTGGTAAATACGGTTGCCTGTATCAAGCGGGCCATCCACGCACTCAGTTGACGTCTACTTCTTGGCCGCTGTCTTGTCGAAGCCGTCGAGAACCGTCTCCTTCATGGCACGCCGCCTCGCCGACACGGCATCTTCCGCGCTCTGTGGCCCTCCCGTCGCGGGCTGCTCCATGGTCGAAGACTCGAGAGCCGCCTTGGCCATGGAACCCGCCTGCGCCTGGCTCACTTTGCCGTAGACGCTGAGCCCGGTGGCGATCATGCTGCCGATATCGCCCACGTTCCCAGGCACGACGATGGCGGTCCCTTCCTTGGCCAGCCTGCCAAAGGACTCGACGTACTTTTCCGCCACCGACAGGCTGATGGCCCCCGTCGCGCCCTCTGCCCCCTCGTGAATGCTGCGAGCCACGGCGTCGATGCCCTGTGCCGTAGCGCGTGCCTTGAGCAGGATAGCCTCGGCCTCACCGTCGGCCTCGTTGATGCGCTCCGCCCGCAGCGCCTCGGAGGCGAGAATGACACTCTGCTTTTTACCCTCGGCAATGTTGATGGCGCTCTGCCGCTGCCCCTCAGAGTCGAGAATCTCGGCCCGCTTGGAGCGCTCGGCCGTCACCTGGCGATGCATGGCCTCGACGACAGCGGCAGGCGCGTGAATATCGCGGATCTCGTAGCGCAGGCACGTCACGCCCCAGGCCTCGGCGGCGTCGTTGATGGCGGCGGTGATGTTCGTGTTGAGGGCCGCACGCTCCTTGAGGACGTGATCGAGAGAAAGCTGGCCGATTTCGGAACGCATCGTCGTCTGCGCGAGCTGGGAGATGGCGTATTCGGCATCCTCAACACCGTAGCTGCCATATCATGAGCGACCAATTCGCATGATGAAGCAAGCCAACGCACCTCGCCTTGTAAGCGTCAAAGACGCGCGTAAAGAGCACGCCATCCAGATCAAGCGTCACATTATCGGCCGTGATGGCACTCTGACTCGGAATTTCAATAGCCACCTCCTTCAAGCTCTTGACGTAGGCAATGCGATCGAGAAACGGCACCAAGAGAGCCAAGCCCGGCTCAAGGATGCGGTTAAACTTGCCCATGCGCTCCACAATCCACGCCGTCTGCTGCGGAACGAAGCGCACCACCGTGTTGGCCGGCAGCCGCGGCTTCTGAAAGTACGACGGCATCGGACTCGACGAGAAGCCAGCCGGGGGCATTACTCGCGATGAGCCGGCGAAGAAACGAGCTTGGCTGACGGCTCCTGTCATCGAGACGGCAGCCACTTGACGTGGCTGCGCGTGCCATAGCAGCCGCGAGCGGGCCGCAACGGCGCTCATTGCCGTATCGATGGCCGTCCTCGGAGGACGACAGCGCGTTGTATATCGACCGTCGTAAGACCAAGCCTGAGCTTCGTCACAGAACCCTTATCGTTCGGAATTCAAATAAAAAAAGTGAACCGTCGTTGAAGCTCCGTGCTCCACCCCAACAGTCAGCATTACGTAGCCGCCCCCAACCGACCTTTACCCGCACAGCTGCTTCCACCCGCCCCTCCCGACTCCCGAGACACTCAAGCCCGATAGACGGACTGGGCATCGCGACAAACGACAGCCACCCATACGCAAGCCATGGCCACGGTCCCACGCAACTTTCGCCTGCTGGAGGAGCTCGAAAAGGGCGAAAAGGGCCTGGGCGCCGAGGCCTGTAGCTACGGCCTTGAGGACCCGGAGGATCTGCTGATGAGCAACTGGAACGGGACCATCCTTGGGCCCCCGAACGTAAGCATCTGTCTGCATTCTCCCTGTCTCTTCATCATCAGCATGTTTGTCCATCTCTTGTGCAGCTCTAACTACTTCTCTTGTCCGGTATCTTTCCCCCTTCTGCCCAGACAAATCAGCTAAGACGTCGCAGTCGGTCCACGAGAACCGCATCTACAGCGTCAAGATGCACTGCGGAGACCAATACCCCGACCAGCCTCCAACCATCCAGTTCGTCAGCCAAGTCAACCTCCCCTGCGTCAACCCGCGCAACGGCGTCGTCGACCCCAAGCAACTGCCCTGCCTCACCCAGTGGAAGCGCGAAAACACCATGGAGACGGTCCTCATCGAGCTGCGGAGGTACATGGCCGCTCCCGCCAACAGGAAGCTGGCCCAGCCCCCCGAGGGATCGACCTATGCCCCGTGAGTTTCGGTGAGAGACGCCGGCATTTGAGGGTTGCGGGTGACGGGTGACGAGTTGGAGCCAGACGTGCAGTGAGTGCGTGGTCCTGCATTGAGCAGGGAAAGGAGATTCGGTCTGTATGTTCTACTTGAAACATCAGGGAGACCCGCCTTGAAAAGTATCATGCAACAGGCAGCGTCAAGCCAGTCATCCAAACTTATGCGAGTATCTAGACCTATTCTCGAGTGCTAGGAAGCCGGCACAATGTCCAGCAAAGTGCCACCCCTGTACCACTCGCCAATCTGCTTGTTGCCTTTCCAAGACGGCGTGCCGGGTCTGTCCGGATCGGAACTGCGTCACTTGGATAAACCATACACATAAGAGATATATATGAGTAGCGCCCAGGCATTGCAAACTTGCCATCCTTGTCCGAGGGAGTCCTTCCTGTATGAATGCTTGAAACAAATGGAAGAAAACAAAGAGGGAGATGCGGGTAGAAGAAACCTGAGTATACTGAAGAGAATCTAACATGATGTTGTTTGTAGCGGCCATTATTCAAGCGGAATCATCTCGACCATTACTGTAGGCAGAACCAATCGACTTCCCGTGAGACGTCACCGGGCGAACCCGAGACTAGGGGCCTCCGCCCGCCGGGGCTGATCCCCCGGGGCTCAGGCTCGCCATCTGACTGCCCCCGGCCTTTTGCTCAGCCTTGACGACGGACAAGGGCTCCGGCGGGGAAATAGGGCTGTCCGGCCGCGGCACATCCGTCTCTTCTCCGATAGCCTCGGGCGTCTCCTCAATGACACCGGCGAGACGGGCGAAGCTCTCCGGATGGCACTGGCTCGGCGGGGCGCCCGAGTCGGACTTGCTGCTGCCTCGCCGCTGCGGCTCCGAGTGCGAATGCGACTGGGTCGTACAGGCCATACGCCAGTCTCGGAAATCGTTGAGGTCAGGCCGTGGCTCGGTGTCGAGGAATAGGGGCACCTTCTCTGACAGCTCGTCAAAGACCGAGTCATCGCTAAAGCGTTTGCTGCAGCGAGGTCCGCTATCGGCAGCGGCAGACCAGCGACGGGGGGCTAATTGAAACTGGCTTTGCGATTTGGGAGAAAGCTCGGGGCCCATCAATGGTCGCGAGGCCCTATTGCATTGACCCCGAGATCCTCTGCGCTGAGGGACGCGCTTCCGTGTATCGTCTGCAGCCTCGTCCCCGCCGTCGAGCTCCCACTCGGCGCTCTCCCGCAGCTCGGCGAGGCTGCTGCTGCGTATGAAGCGCTCCTTGTTTCGCAGTGCCGACAAGAGCATCTCCTCCTGTCGACTCACGGCCATGAGCCGGCTGGGACTGTCGGCGCCGCCATCGACAGACGAGTGAGCCGAGCGAATGTAAAAGTCGACCGACGTGGGACTCAGCGGCGGCGAGGGCTGCTCCGTAGGACTGGCCACTGACTCGCGCTGAAAGGTGGGCTTCCACTCGACCGTTTGCTGACGCACCTCGTCAGACGCTTCATGCACCAGAGGCGACGGATGGCGGGTCGACTTGAGCGTGATCGCCCGTGCTTCCCGGATGCTGTAGGAAGATCGCCTGCTCTGGGCCGTAGCTGCCGAGTGGGTAGAGGCGAGAGACACCCTGCGAGAGGATACTGTCGGAGTCAAAGAGTGACCATCGTTGGTGGTGGACGCAGAGTCGATAGAGAGTCCTCCGGGCACGCCAGTGAGAGTATGAGCCAGTAAAGAGCTAGCCCGTTTCTGCGACCTGGAAGCTGGCGGCACGTTGTCGACTGGCTTCAAGTCGATCTGCGGCGGCAGCCTGATTTCCGGCATGGAAGGACGACGTTCGACAGACGACTTTGACGGACGCCGCTTGACAGAGGCCAGAGTCGGACTTTTGAGGTAGGGCATGGTGATGGCGACGTCGTCTTCATCATCGGAGTCGGAGAGCAGCAACACGCTCGTCTGCCGCAAGTCGGCGGATCCGAAGCTCCTTTCGGTGGCACTGGACGTCCGGGTCTGCCGACTGGAACAGGTTCGAGCCGAGTTGATGGTGGGAGAGGTCTTGCCCGAGGACTTGACGTAGCGAGCGGTTCCTGGACTAGACGGTTCGTAGAGTGCGTTCTGGTCTTGCTTGTGCTTGTTGAGGCGGAACCGATGCGAAGGCTGAGTAAGATCCGGTTGGGAGTACTGCCTCATGACGTGACGCATCGACCTCTGCTCGTAATGATCGTATAGACCCGGCAAGGCGTTGAGGGCGTCATTGGCACGGGGCCAAGGGGGGTTCCGATGGTGGGAGGGGGGATCCGGACGAGGTGACGGCAGCGTCTCGTCAGTGTGACGCCTCCGACGCGGCCTCAGAGAGGGAGCCAGGGTAGACAGGATGGAAGGCGACTTCATGATGTGGCCAGGGCTGAGGACAGGCCCGACGACAGGCTGACCGAGGTGTGTACGGTCGAGGTCGAGCCCGGACGGCTTCCTCTTCTTATGATTCCACGGCTCGAGGCAATTTCCAGCAGCAGGGGTCCTATCGGGCTTGCAGGGCAGGCCCTTGGCCATTGCCGAAGACGACGTCTGCTGGGAGACGGAGAGGGGGAGCTTGGACTTGTCGTACCAGGACCTGATGGTGGAAGAAGACGGACTCTTGCGGAGGATGCTAGGCTCGGAGCCGTCGAGATCAAGACGCGGGGGTCGGAGAAAGAGGGCTGAGCCGGTGTCTGACTTTGCAATTCCCACATGGTCGTAATCGGTGTCACAGCTAGTAGTGGCCGAGGTGACGGACCGGTCATCGCTCGAGGAGCCATCGTCCCGATTGGAAGGGGGGGGTGCGTCGATGCTGAGAGGCGTGGAGCCGAGGATCTTGTGCGCCTTGCTCAAAGGTTCCAGCGAGGCCGGCTGCGACGCCGTCTTCTTGCGGCCGGGGCCGGGGAAGGGGAAGAGGGCCATGTCAGGCCGTGATCTGGCGGCGGCGGACGATGGGGACAGCATGGACGAGAGGCGGCGAGCTTTTCGCCCCCTTCTGCATGCCGCCAGCTGTCTTTTCTTCTTCCGAGGGACGAGAGGAAAAAGAAAGGCGAGGTGAGGCCACGACGATGGCGAGATGGATAGTAGTAGTATGTAGGTATCAGCATCAAAGATGGATCAACAAGCAAACCTACATCTGCGGATGTAACCATCAATTGCCGTACTTTTTGGAAATTTCATCCGTCCATCCACTGCACTGGAGACGTCACCTCCCGCCCGTCAGGTCCATCCATCCAGGCCCATCCATCACCAGATGACGAGCGGGCCTGACAGGCACAGCGGGGCGCCGTTGCACAACCTCGATACAGCGGGTAAGCTAGCGCAAGTCCAGTGGCAGTAGTATGTACCTACCTACCTATGGAGGTAGCCTCAATAGGCCGGGTCCCTGCGCTAATGAAACTCCAGTCGGGGCATGGATGACGGGACCTGGACCTGGAAGGACGGGGCCGGGCTGCAGCGTCATTGATGGCTCACTGACGGGCGTGACGGGTGCCTGGAAGCCTGCGTACATACACACCTCACCCCAACTTCGCTCGTTCATCATCATACCTATTCGTAGATACCTGGACCTGTATTCGTACATGATACACGATAACAGCCTGATGCCCTCTCCCCCCATCCCTGCCCCCCGCTGCAGTCGTTGCAGATGTCGTGGCTGCTGCAAATCACCCTGAGAAAACGCCCTCAGCCCGCTATCCCACGATACCTCTCCCGCCCCCCAACCCCTACCCTACCCCCAAGTACCCCGTGCTAGCCAAAGCACCCTGAACCTGAACCTTGATCCCTGCCCCCATCTCCATCTCCCCCTGAACGCCTGGAATGAGCCACCTCTTCTGCCCCGGCTTGTTCTGCTCGTTTCGTTTTCAATGCCGCCCGGCCTTATGCGTCATGGCATATCGCGCCGCCTGCAGCTGAGATGCTCAACCGAACCGGGGCCCGGGGAGCGGGAAATGATGCTTCTGTCGGCATACCGCTTGCCGGCTCTCCGGCCGAGCTGGCTGGCCTCGTTTGCTCTAGTTCATCTGCATGTTTGAAATCTCATTGACCCTTTCGCCCCGAGTTGTCGCTCATCACAATCATAAACAACATCAGACCTGTCATATTTCCGCTGCTGTGGCTCATTGCCCCCCCTGTTGCTCATCCCCACCCTTGTTCAGCCCCTTGTTCAGCCCCTTGCTGAGGCCCAGCGGTCCGTCCGTCTGACAGCCTCGTCTTCCGGCGCCCCGTCACCCCGTGTCGGATTCAGGTCCGTCAGAGATACCTGGTCTGCAGCCATTCTTGGTTCCTCATCCTCAGGTCCAGCCCGTACTGCGCCCACCATCGCCGTGCTTCCCTCTGGTCTCCGATGCTGTCTTCCAGCGCCTCCTCAATGTTGCACGTCCGGAACTCGACCGGCTGCTTGCGCCCGTCCATGCCCTCCAGCTCGCCGTGCGCAAACTGCCGCCACCACTCGAGCACCTCGACGTGTTGGTGGATGGTCGAGCTGATGAGCACCTCGCCGTCAAACACGAGCTTGCTGTCCCCCTTGAGCCGCCGCCACGTCTCGAGAACCTGCACCCGTCCCCACCGGCTGGCCACCTTGGCCACGCTGTCCCCGTGAGCGACGGGTATGCCCGACGCGTCCCACCATCGGAGCACCTCGGCCTGACCGTGCTGCGATGCCCACAGCAGGGACCGTCCCGGTCGGAGCACGATGCTCTCGTCCTGCGCCGCCGCGTCGCGCCACCATTCGAGCACCAGCAGGTGGCCCCTGCCGCTGGCCTGCTCCAGCGCCGTTTCCGTGTATCGCAGGGGCAGACCCGACCTCCGCCACCACCAGTCGAGCACTCGAACGTGCCCGTTCTTCGAGGCTCCGTCCACCGCCTCGGCATCGTACACGTGCTTGTCGCGGAACCAGCTGCTCTGCTTCCAATAGTCCAGCACGTCTGTTCGCGGGTAATAGGCCGACGCGTTGGTCGGCAGCGTCGTTCCGTCAAAGGCCCTAAAGAGGTCCGGTCGATTGACCTCCATGTACTCCAGCACCTGGATGAGGGCGAACCGTATCACGAGCTTTACCACCAGCGCCGGCATGTCTTCAAAGTTGGGCGGCGACTGCGACAGCTTCTTGCATATGGCCGCCGAGCTGCACGTGAGCACCGTCCACTCGAGCTCGTGCTCGTACACCTGGAGAGCGTCGTTTGCGTCTTTCGGCTCCAGCCTCCACGGCTGCGGCATGGGAAGATTGGTGTAGATACCCAACGCCTTGGCCAGTTCCCAGTCGCCGGCAAAGTCGAGCACCACGGTCCAGATCTCTGGAGGCAGCTTAGCCTTGAGCCTGGTAGGCGAGCCGCCGGCGCCGGCGCCGAGTATCACTGCCGTATCCGTCGCCATCTCGACGTCGCGTCCCAGGCTCAGCAGGTCAGCCTGGTTCTTGACGACTCCCAATACCTCGTTGAAGCCGTTCCAGTTGGGCACCCTGTTGGGTGTAGGCGTTCCTTCATAGTGCCACAGTATCGGCGTCATGACGCGGACCCAATTCCACTTCCTATGAAGCTTGCTCAGCTGGCGCTTCGTCGTCGGATTCGTCCACATGTGGGTGCTCATTCCGGGCACGAGGACGATGCTCTTGTGCGTCTTCCACCCTCGCAAGACCTCTCCGAGGAGCGTGTCGGCGATGCCGGCGAGCATTTTGGCGATGCCGTCGGCGTCGAGCGGCACGCATACCATCAGATCCGCCCAATCGACCAGCTCGTAGGCTTGCTGCCTGTAGAAATCGATGTCGTCGGCCCGCTCGCCTTGGCCGAGAACCAGGCCCCTGTTCTCCATGACGATGATGGTTTGCGTCAGTCTGGGGACCACATCGTCGACAATGGCCCTCGTCTCAATCTGCGGGCTCTTGGAGAGGCGGACGACGAGGGCCTGAGCCCAAGACGTGTCGCGCGGGCCGGTGGCCGCGACCAGGAGGTGCAGTCTGCGATGCTGACTGCGCATGTCATTGAGAGACGTGAAGGACGAGGGCCTCGGCGCGAGCCTAGAGGCGGAAGACGGATAGTACGCCATGGTTCAAGGGCTCGATCGAGGGACATGTTTCGTGCAGTCGATCGCTCGCTGCCAGAGACGAGATTTTGGCTATGACCGAATCGGGTTCAGTCAGTAGCACTGCATTTCCAGCGTCGTCGAGAAGCCCGCGGACAAAAGGAAATGGAGAACGAGCTGAGTGAGGCGTTGGGTTGAGATGCGAGGAGAAAAAGGAAGTGCTGAGTGCTGAGACGGAAGGGTTGATAGTGGGGCTTCGTTTTGCTGACGTACGACAGACGAGTGTAGCGATTGGTCGGAGGTTGATGTTGTACGAATAGATAGATGTTAGCTGCAAGGAGCCCAGAGCAACAGAGGGTCGTCAATATCTTGAATCGGCCTTGATTCTCGATGATATCGTATGTACGAGGTTCTGCGTAGTAAACGCGATGCAGCCGGGACTATGCAGTCTCACACTAACTCATCGTGGGCTGCAGCCTACGAATAAAGCAAAACGCGCCTCCTATCCACTTACAACGTGGCCCGCGCTCGGATGGCAGAAGACTGAGCTAATCACCCAACCCTACTAGCCAGCATACTTGCATCGTTTCATGAGCACTACTCCCAAGCAACTGGGCTTCATCCCATCGGCAAAAAACAAACTGCTGCCTGGCAAAAACAAATGCCAAGACAGGGGTTCGAACCCTGGAATCTCTCGATAACGGTGTGAAAGCATGCAACAAAAGCTTAAAACCATCGCCTTAAACCACTCGGCCATCTTGGCTGAGACATAACGCCCTGATTCACCCGCTATCGATAACTATACTGCCTACCAGGTTCGCTACGGAGCTGTGGGCCTTGTGCCACGTCGTGACACAGTTCAACCTTCAACTCAGCCAGCTGCCTCATCGCTCGGAGCTCGACAAGAGCTCGCTACATGGATGACGCACCCGGCTTATCCATAGGCAGACCGAAAATCGGCCTCGCCTATCATGACGACGCAGCTGTTGAACTCGGAACTGGTCAATCTCGTCCAGGAGAGCAAGAGAAAGCATCACGAGTTGCGCCAGGTATGGTTTGCGCCTGTTGCACCTCGCTTGCGCCCTAGCTCACCATCATCCTGCTCTCCAGGCCGCCGATAAGTCTTTGGAGGAACTGAAGCAGCTTGGAAGCCTTTCGGAACAGGCCGCGGCGGAGCGTGCGTTCATCAGATCCCAACTTGTCACCGGTTCTCGTCTGACGTCGTCCTCCCGCAAAGAGCTTTCACGCAGGTCTTCCTTCGTCAATCCCTTCATCATCGCCTGTAGTACCAAAAATGCAAAGTTCACGGGCATCGCCATCGTCTGCCTGCAGCGGCTCATCGTCGCCCGCGCTCTGCCGCCCTCCAAGTTGACCCAGGTCGTCGAGGCCTTGATGCAGGCATCTTCCGCCGGCTTGGACGTCCAACTCAAGATTTTACAGGCGCTTCCATCCATGCTGCAAAACTATGCCGCCCATCTTCAAGGTGACTTATTGGTGACGCTTCTCAACGTGTGCTTTTCCCTGCAGAGCAGCAAGAACGCCATCGTCAATAACACGGCGGCTGCTACTCTGCAACAACTGGTTGTCTCCGTCTTTGACAAGGTCGTGGCCGAGGACAGTAGGTGCTTCGCCGCCCAGAGTCTAGCAAGACAAATTTGGAGCCTTGTGCTGACCAGCCATAGAGGATGCATCCGACGCGCCTGTTGTCGGCGAGGCTCCGTCCGCTGCCGGGCCGGTTGAGCTCCGCACTGCGGCGTTGGACGCGTACCGAGTGAGTGACACCATCGCCGGCTTCATATTGGATGCTGAAGCTATAAGCAGATATTTAGCGATCTGTGCCTCATGACGGAGAACCAGCGTCCAGAGTTTCTACGTTCCGCAGGTCTGCCGCAGACGTTTGGACTGGAGCTCATCGAGTCCGTCATCACCAACCACGCCGCCATCTTCGCCGTTCATCCAGAACAAGCTGAGATCCTTCGCATGCGGGTCATGCCCTTGGTCATCAGTGCTCTCAGGGGCAAGCCGGGTTTTGCTACCTGCGTCCGGCTCGTCCGAATCCTGTTCACGATGCTTCGCCGCCATGTGAGCATCTTGCCAAAAGAATGCGGAGAAGCCCTCGACATCTTGACCCAACTGCTGGACCAGGACTCCCCCCTGTGGAAGAGAGCACTCTGCATGGAGGTGTTCCGGGGCATCTTTGCCGAACACGCTCTGGTCCGGCGCATTTATGCACTTTATGACGCCAGAGAGGGAGAAAGAGACATACTGAAGACTCTAGTGGCGACATTTGTTCGGTTGGGAACTGAGAAGCCAGTCGTGATAGGACTTGGTCACCAATCGACGATCCCGGCCTCGGACCCGGCCAACACGACCGTCGCGCCGTCTGACCAGGCCATGTTGGAAGCCAGCGGCATGGCCGGCATCATCGGAGGCGGCTCACTAGGATCCGAAGGGCCCAGCACCGGCATCAGTGTCCGGTCGAGTTCCGTCCGCGTCTCGTGCATCGACCAGCTGGACAAGACGGAGCCGCCGGCGATCCCCGAGTCGTACATCTACAGCCTGGTCTTGACCTGCGTATCGTCTTTGTCTGACGGGCTGGCCAAGTTCATCCTCCCGCTCACTGTTCCCGGAGACGGCCGCAGCCGGAGAAGAACACTGCCCAAGCCCGATCGTCGAACGGACTCGCCCGCCTCGGCTCACTCTGCTGCCGATAGTCCGCTTTCCAAGAACACCACCCGAGAGAGGTCCATCTCTTCGTCGTTCAAGAAGAACCCGGTACCCCTGAATCCGTTGGAGATGGAGGACCACCCGATGCATGCCGAGGTTCAGATATGCGCCTCCATCGTCGAGGAGTGCTGGCCGGCGGTGCTGGCTACTTGTTCGACGTTCCTATACGCCTCCCTTGATCAGGAATACTATCACGGTCTCGTGCGAGCCTTTCAGAGGTTTGCCCACGTAGCGGGACTACTGCACTTGTCGACGCCCAGAGATGCATTCCTGACGACGCTCGGCAAGTCTGCCGTTCCGCCCAATGTGCTGTCTGCGTGCTACAGTCCGGGTTTGTCGAGGCCGGCAGCGTCGAGCCCTCAAGCCGAGGTCACAGCCAACACTCTATTCAACAATGCGCGTGGCCTTCTCGGTGTCGAGGGCACGCCATCGTCTCCGTCATTGGGGAGCGAACGGCAGCGACAGGCATCCGTCGATACGGCGGCGGCAGTGAGCTTGAACACACGGAACCTGCTCTGCCTGCGAGCTCTCTTGAATCTCGGGATCGCGTTGGGGCCCACGCTCGGTCATGCCTGGACTATCGTCTTGGAGACTCTACAACAAGCCGACTTTGTTCTCTTCTCTACTGGTAAGGCACCCGGCCGAACACCCTCGATCGGAAGCAGCCGGGACTCGACCGGAGAGACGGAATCGGCGACGCTCATGACCAACTTTGGCAACGAGATCCGCTCGGTCGAGATTGCGGCATCGAGGCTGGCCGAGAGCACGGTTGACTTTCCTGACGCGTCCTTCATCGAGGTGGTCGAGGCCGTCTGTATGCTTGTTGAGGCAGAGCCGAGGAACGAGTCACGGAGGAGCAGCGTTGCAGAAACTATGACGGTCGAAGAGCAGCACCGGTCACGCCCGGACAGGCATCGGCGGATGCAAAGCTTCTCGAATCAGGCATCGAGCGCACCGGCGCAGGAGTATCTCTTTGCGCTGAACAAGCTCGGCGAGATGGCTACCATCAACCTCGAAAGGCTGCTGGGCGGTGATGCCGACGCCTCGGGCTGGCATAAGATAAACAGGCAGCTCATCAGCATGCTTAGATCGCCAACCATGGCTCCGCCGGTCAGAACCAAGGCGGCCGAGGTTCTTTCCAGGCTCATGCTGGACGCCGCCAGCGCCGTAGCCGTCATGTCCGGCGAGGACCAAGACGCCCGGGGCGCGACCCAGCTCCGGGTGTTGGGAGCTTTGAGGGATGCTCTGACACCTCTGCTGGAGCACGTCAGCGGCTTGTCGGTCGCGAACCAGGTAACGGACGTGGCCGTTCACGAAATTATCCTCGAGGGTTTAAAGAGCATCATCGAGGGCTGTGGGGAGAGTCTCGTCTGCGGCTGGGACACGGCCTTTGACATCATCGGCAGCGTCTTTGAGCCGGAACTGCCGGTGGCTGAGGAGAAGCGCGAGGCGTCTACGAATACTCGCGTCGGGATCCTGACGACTCGCTCATCTAAGCTTGTGCGCTCGTCGTTTGGTTCGCTTCAACTCATCTGCTCCGACTTCTTGTCGTCTCTGCCCAAGGCTTGTCTTCTCATTCTGGTGGATACGCTTTACAAGTTTTGCTCGCAGGACGATGACCTGAATATTGCGCTTACGGTAAGTCCTGTAACTCACTTAGAACCTGACCTCACTGACCACATCGGGCTATAGACCGTCACCTTCTACTGGGTTCTGTCGGATTTCCTGTCGGCCAACGAGAAGTCGCTCGTCATCACGGCGGATCTTCTCAGCGAGAGCGACAGCAAAGATGGACTGGAAAGGCTGGCGGCCGACGACGAACAGAAGGGATCGGATGCCGCGCTATGGATGCTGCTTCTGCTGCGTCTGACAGCTGTGGCGACGGACGAGAGGCTGGAGCTTCGCAACAGCGCCATCCAGACACTTCTCCGCATCTTTGACGCCTATGGCGACCGTCTCAGCGCCGAGGCTTGGTCTGCCTGTGTCGAGTCGGTCATATTCAGGCTTCTATCTTCTCTAGAGGCCGAGCTCGCAGGCGCACAAGAGGCCGGCGATGTCGTCGAGTGGCATGGCACGTGCGTGCTCGTCATCAACGGCATATCGGATCTTCTCGGCAATTACCTTGACATTCTCACGACACACGAGACCTTTAACCGGCTCTGGCGCGATCTGCTCGGGCACATGACGACTCTGCTGGACTTTCAAGTGCTCGACGTCAGCACCGCCGTGTTCAAGGCGTTGACTCACATCCTCTCCCAGGTTCACGATGGGGGCAAGACGCCCTTTGACGAGACGTCGGTCGAGGGCGTGTGGCAACTCTGGTCGCGCAGGATCCCGACGTCGAAGCGGGTCGACGAGGACGAGAACAACCAGAGCTGTCTGTTGGCATTCGTGGCGGCCCTTGGCGAGGTATACAGGCTGTTGCAGAGGGAGCTGACGGTCGAGAGGGTCGAGCGGATGCTCGTGCTGTTGCAAGAGACGGTGGTGGAGGCGTCCGAGGGCAGCTACGTGGCCGATGTCGAGCATACGACACCTCTTCAGACGCAGGTCCTGGCAGCTGTACAGATGATCCGGACCGACGTCGAAGGCGTACCGTCGGTCGTCGTGAGACAGGTCTCGGACTTTGTGACGATGGCGTTTACACGAGCCGGGCGAAGTTCGAAGCGAACCTACGTGGCCATGTCCAGGGCCAGCATGGCGATGCTACAGACAATCATCTCCAGGCACGCGTCGAGCGAGGACATGTACACCAGCGGCGCTGTGGCGACGGCGCTGTCGGCTCTGGGCAAACCCATCGGGCTCAAGTACCGCTTCCCGATCGTGACCAAGTCGGAGCAGCCTTGGAGGCTGGCGACGACGGCGGCCCTGGACGTGTTGGATGCCACACTCCCGCGTCTGAACTCGCTCGCCATCCCCAAGGAGACGGTTGGGGCCATCTGGGCCGAGGCGGTGTCGGTGGCCGGAGGTATCCTCGGCGCGGACACGGAAAGCATCCCGGCCGGATCAGACTTGGCCGACGACGAGGAGTTTGACATGGCATCGCTGAGCAAGCTGCGAGGGCTTCTCATTCCCTCGCTGGGAGGCAACGCGGTCGGAGACGGGACACGCCGAGCCTACGCCGAGAGCCTGTTGCGGACATCCATCGTCCATCCGCTCACGACGGACGAGTCCTGGCTGATGGAGGAACAAGACGACGACGGGGCCGTTTACAAGCTGCGTCCAGGCCGGACAGCGACGGTGGCCCCGACGAGACGAGCAAGGGTGGCCTACGTCGCCCTAGACGAGCTCTTCTCACTGGCATCCATCGTCAGCTCAGGTCCAGAACCCGAGGGACAGCGCGCCCTCCGTCTCCGCATCGCCAGCGTAGCAGCACCGCTCCTCACGCTCCGATGCGCCCTGACGTTACGGGCCTACGCCGCCGACCAGCCGCTACGGGGCAAGATGCCGCAGCCGCTGAGCCAGCGCCGAGAGCTGGTCTGGATGCTGAGGAAGCTGGTGGCTCTGCGCAGCGAGGGGGAGGCCCTTCCGGGTCTGGGCGCGGCGGGCGGACAGGATCGCAAGCATCTCGTCCGGCTTTACCCTTTGATGGTGAGGTCGTTGGCGGTTGATGGGGATGGGGAGGGGGAGGGGCTGCTGCGGGGGGGGTTGGAGTTGGGGGGGGGTGGGAGATGTAATGTATGATGGAGGTGAGCTGTGAATGAGTTATGAAGTCGGGTTGTGCTGCTGGGTTAGGTATGGATGTGGTGTATTCGTAGATATCTAGTTGATGGTGGTTGTGGTTGTGG
>NJES01000321.1:0-20952 GCA_002591395.1 Ophiocordyceps camponoti-rufipedis | reverse complement strand
GACCTTCCCTCCCGACCTTCCCTCCCGACCTTCCATACGTACGCCTGTGGCCGCCAGACGCCCGCCAAGCCCCTGTCAGGCCAAGATCCATAGCGCCGGATCGCCTCATCGGAGACGCATCGGGCCCAGCCACGACCAGCTGCATGCACCGCTGCCTTGCCTCTCAGCCTTGCGCTGTGCCGCCTCTGCCGCCTCTGCCGTCTCGGTGGCCAACTCCTCCCAAGTCCAGGCCCAGCCCAGTCCGGGCCCAGGCCAACCATCGTTGGAGTCGAGGCCTGATGACGGCCCGGATACGAATACACGTGTGCTGCCGCGGATCCGAGCGATACATAGGAATACCCATGTTTCGCGACGCAGAGTTCCTATGTATGAGGAAACAAATTCCCCCATGATACGTAGTCGAGAACCCCTCCCCCGGGCTCAAACCCCCGGAGGCCCTGCATCAGACTGCATGAGTTGGAGCCGAGGCTTCCAGACACTTTCCCTGACAGACTAGCGAACTGACAACAACAGATCATTATTCGTGTCTCTAATCACACAGCACAGCTTAGCTTTCCACGTACCAACTCTGGGTCGTTATGCCTGGTAAACATGATGCATTGATCTTATTACGACATTGCGGGGAATCTCGCGTCGGGCCATCAAGCTATGACGATTGCCGCTTCACGCGCTTCTGACGGAAACACAAGGGGAGAGGCCATGTCATGCTCGTGAATCCGATGATTGCGCTGTGGGCTCATAAAACTATGCCGAGGTTCAGAGAGATGGTGTCTCCGCAATCCGTGGGGGGATAGAGTTGACGGTGAGGGTTGACGGTGAGGGCTGAGAGGCTTGAGGGGCGAGAGAGTTGAGGCGAAAGACGCCCAGCTTCTGACAGCCCGTGTTCCGTGTCATCAAGGGGCTGAGTCTAGTCCCGAGACTCATCAACACGCCCATGTCGAGTGGACCGTTCCTCGGGACTCCAAAGTCAAGAGACTCGGCATCTTGGCCCTTCATGCTGGTTCGTCACGGGACTTTTTTTCCAATTTTCCTTTTAAATTGTCCGGCGGAACGAACGGCCTGTCTGAACGTGAGAGAAAGCTGGGTAGAGACGACTTGGCAGAGACGAGGGCCATCAATGAGATGAAACTAGGCCCGACAAGCCGAAACCATCCCGACATTAGTGACGGCCTTGGACAACGGCCACTAAGCTTAACTAACCTTAAAGCCGGCAACGAGTCATCCACGCCTTTGGTCGGTTTAGTCCCTGTAGCAGGACGGCTATGCGAGGACGCGTACGGGCAACTTGTCGGGCCAGTCACGTCTGAAACTACCATGCCGGGATTGACCGACGGCAGGGATCGTGATGCGCCATGGACGATATCCCGTTGAGAGCAACGCCCGCCAAGCTGAGGCGCAGGACCGACTTGCAGCAGCTTCTGCTATGCTGCGAGGGAAACATGTTTGGTCTCGTCCAGGGGAAGGGGAGGTGAGAGACGAGACTCCTGCACCACGTCTGCTTCTCCGGCAGCCGTCGCTTGTTCTCGCAGGCGCAGAGCCCATCTGGGAAGCAGATCGACGGCCCAACCCTCCGTACAGTGGCGGAGCGGCCGAGAGTGTCTACCTCTCCTTGGCATGCCGCTCGACGCTGACAGGTCGAGCTATTCCAGCCTGTCACGAGTCGTGAGACATCGGCTGAGAGGAGGAAAGAGATGACCTTCTTTGTGCGCCCTGACTCGTCGCCTTTCCAGCCCTCGACTCTCATCCAAGTCGTGTCCATCCCGAGCGATAGGTCAAGACCAAGGCCGTGAAGAGGGTTGCGATTCAGGCCACCATGGGCGAGAGGGGAGTTGACAATCGACGATTCAGTCGCGCGGGTGCCGCCGTTACACGCTGCTCCGGAGAGCTGTTGCTATTTTGAGCAGATTCGGGCCCGACGTCGATGATGGGAGGCGGATACGAGTCGAGGATTCCGGGAGATGAGAGGTTGGCTGTGCTGGTGTCTCGGGCCGTCGTGGCAATCAACGACTCGATTTGCGAGATGGGTTTGGCTGTCAGGTAGCCATCTTTCACGGAGAGTAATGTCCATGCGTCATTGGCTCTTCCGGCAAGAGTCAGAGCCCATCATCTCGTTGTGATGCTGGACGGTTAGGACAAGGGCATACTGGATCATGGGCCTTGTCATCTTGAGACAGTGCTCGAAGCTGAAAGTCCCTATTATTCACAAGTCTCACTCTGTCTCTTGTTCAACCACGTTGCCCTATTATCACAGCCGCTGCCATCCCAAGTATTCGTACATGCACACGCTTAATATATATCAACGTACTGAGAATCTCAAGCAGTGAATCAGCTCCTAGAGGCGCACACACCTCAACCGGACACCCAGTCGAGGGAGGCTATCAAGGGACTTTCTCCCATGTTGATGTAATCACTTGGGAATCCCCCGTTGCCACTGACGCAAGTGTACGGGAGACAATGGGGAGGCTGCGACCCCTTGCTTTCGTGATGGCTGTTGGGAGAGGCGCCGCCTGGTACGTTCAGCGGCGAGGCTCTGTCGTTTGCAATGCTGTTGCTCTCTTGGCTGTCTCCTGGCTGGCTATGATGGATTGATATGCGTCTCGATGGCTACGGTCAATACATGTATTCACCTTGGAGCCTTACCTTGCAACCAACCCTTGAATACTTCGTAGACTCTTTGAACTCCTCCGCAATACATATTCGCGACATCGTGAGCCACACAAAGCCCCGTTGTCCTCCCCTCAACTGCGTGTCTCAGCCCTCATCCAAGCTGCCCCTTAAGATCAACATCTCCCTAACCACAACCCACTCCAGATCCCGCACGACCTCTTCCTGTCCTCTCCAGAAAACCACTCCAATCCAGCATGGATAAAACCCCCCTCTCACCCCAAGAAACCAAATCATGCCCCCCCCAAAAGATCCTCTTCCTCACAAACTCAGAGCTCGGCGAAGCAAACGTCTTCCTCGCCCTCTTCACCGCCCTAGCCAAAGCCAACCCCCATGTCCAAGTCCATCTTGCCAGCTTCGCCAGCCTGAGGATCCACGCGGACGAGGTGTCGAGACAGGTGCTGGAGAAGCTGCCGCGGGCCAGACCGCTCATCTTCCATGAGATTCGCGGCCTGCCCATCATCGATGCCTATTCGGACGTTTACTGCTTTGGTAGCGAGGCTATTAGCACGCCGCTGCGGTTTGGCACTACGCTTCGGTCTTTGAATGCTTTGGTTTCTGTCTTTTTGCCCTACGATGGGCCGCAGCTTGTTGAGGTGGTGTCGTCACTTGCGGATATAATACGCGAGGTTGAGCCTGATCTCGTCGTTGTCAACAGCGTCATGTCGGCTGGACTGACCGTCTGCTACCATCTTCGAGTCAAGTTCATGTGTCTCAGCCCAAACTCCATCAGCTTGTTCGCTAAACGGAGTCAGCCGCGGCTCGAGGCCATGTGGAAGCATCCTGCGTGAGTAATAGGCAATCCCCTGCGTCTACGTCTGGAAGATTGACGGCATTCGTGATGCTTGTTACAAGGCCTTTTTCTGGATACTCGTATCCCGTTCCCTATCACCTTATTCCTCTCAACGTCTACTATCTCCTTCACGTCACCTACGTCTGGCGGACGAGCCG
Organism: Ophiocordyceps camponoti-rufipedis; assembly: GCA_002591395.1. Taxonomy (NCBI): domain Eukaryota; kingdom Fungi; phylum Ascomycota; class Sordariomycetes; order Hypocreales; family Ophiocordycipitaceae; genus Ophiocordyceps; species Ophiocordyceps camponoti-rufipedis. The sequence continues at coordinate 17,337 of NJES01000321.1, read as the reverse complement.
TCGCCGCAAAGAAGCAACAGCTTACCTCGCCGCTCACACGGGAGCCGTCTTCCGCACAGTCCTCGACCTCCTGGTAGCCAGACCACCAGGCTGCAAGATCCTGATCAGCAGCCTCCCAGAGTTGGACCGCCCTCTGATAATCCCGCCCTTTCTCTATCCTTGCGGGCCCATTGTGCGGCACGCCAGGACTGTGGCCGAGGCAGACCCAGAGTTGGGGAATTGGCTCGCCCAGGGGCCGACCATCTACGTCAATCTCGGTTCCTTGTTGTGGTTTGATAGTTATCGGACGACTGAGCTGGCGAAGGCGTTGAGGATTGTCATGGAGAGACTGGGAAAAGGGGGTAAGATTGGGCTTCAAGTGCTGTGGAAGCTCAAGCCTGGCAAGGATTCCAAGGACGACGATCTCTTCGGGCTCGCGCATGATATCCTCGACAGCCGGAATAGAGATGGAAGGGTCAGGATCGTCGACTGGATAGAGGCAGAGCCGCTGTCCATCCTGAAGAGCGGACGCGTCATCTGCTCAGTCAACCACGGCGGCGCAAGCTCCTTCAACGAAGCCGTCGTGTAAGTCGACCAAGTCCTCATCCCTTTATCTGAAGAAGAACAGCACTCCAGCTAATACCACGGTTGATCACTCAGTGCTGGCATCCCTCAAGTCATCCTGCCCGTCTGGACCGACTGCCACGACAATGCTCATCTCGTCGAAGCGCTCGGCATCGGTCGCCACGGCAGCAAGAAGACGAAGCCACGATGGACTGCGGCCGAGCTCTCGACTGAGTTGCTTCATGTCTTGGAGGGCGAGGCGGCTGAGAAGATACGACAAGAGGCCGAGAAGCTGGCGGATCTCTGTGCGAGTCGCGGTGACGGTGCTGATACAGCAGCGAAGATTCTCATGGATGAGCTGCCGAGCCTTCGAACATGATAGTATTTGTATGATATGTTTTTACAGTAGAGACACGTGAAATGTGTTGTTTCATCTATCTATAATGTTCAAGCGGTTTCTATCTCCAAGGCATTCACTGCCGTTCAAGTTCACAAGCCAACATGAACTCGTGAAAGCCGACAACAAGTCAACTTGACCCCAAAATCAGTCTTGCGAGCATCACTCTTTCTTGCCGCCAGAAATCTCATTCGTCTTCCCCACGAGAAGCTTACTACCAGCCTCCGTACGCTCGACCTCATCGCGAACATCATCAGGCATGGCACGCTCCTTCAAGCACTTGACGTATTCATCGCACGCGAGGAACGACTGCTTCGTCGAATCGTAGAGGCCGAAGAGGCAGTACCAGTAAGACCCGCAGCGCCGCTCACTCGTCTCTCTGATTTGATCGTGGCGATCGTCGACGCAGAGCGTGAAGACCTTGACCATGTCTTCTTGCGCAGGCTCGTACCACGGAAGCTTGCCTTGTTCTTTCCTGGACGCCTCCAGAAGAGGCAACTCCTTGGGCTCCGGGGCAACGGCCTGGGCGCGGACTTGATGCCAGCTCTGATGCATACGACGGATCTGGCCCGGAGTGAACTCGTGCTTGCAGGACCTGACGAGCTCATCAGCTTTGGATGTTAAAGAGCCACAGAGGAAGACTTACTCGTCACTAAAGCTCATAAAGTTGTGCACGGGATCCAAGCCAGGCTGGTTGGGGCAAGAGTCCAAGCCGACCCTGCAGCCCCTGGAACCAAGAGCACGAGGCACATCCTCGACGCTCTTCTCGTTACCATTACATCCTCCACTGAAAGTGTAGGTCAAGTTGAGCCAATGGCCGAGCCCGTGGATGATGGCTTTGCCTTCGAATATGGTCGCGTTGTAACCGGGAGCCGATTCCGGAGCGCCGGGGATGGCCCTGAGCGTCAGGATGCAGCCGTCGGACCTCTTCGACGTCTTTAATACTTCAGGCTTGGAGCATCGGGCAGTCAGGTTGGAGTGTTCGATAGTCTCGACGATGTGCAAGTTGAGGGTTGCGCTGGTTCCGACATGGTTGTCGATGAGCAGGTTGAAGCCGTCATTGCCCCGGGCCCAATCATCATCAACGATGCGCTTGGTATTCTTGAGATTGAAGAAAAAGTTGAACTGGTTGAACCAGTAGTTCATGATTTTGATCTGGTTGTCAAGTGCTTCTTGCTGTCCACGGCGTCAGTTTTGTTTCGAATTGCGTGAATCTACAAGGTCTTGTCTTACGCTAAGAGTCTCCGTCGAGTTGACGCTGGAAAAGATGTTTGCATACACGTCGATATGGACCGGCTCAAACGTCTCATTGGTGAGAGACCCCGAGCCTCGACGGAAGAGGCCAAGATCCGTGGCCTCGACTCCCATGTTCATCATATCCACAAGCTTGGGCTCCTCAAACAGCGACGGGCTCTGTCGAAGGCCCAGCGGAGGGAGGTCGAGGGCGGCCGCCACGCCCGCGGAGCTGACAAGCAAGATCAGAGGCAACATGATGATGAGACGTATATGTGTTTGAGATGAGAGATGTTGATGGTGTCGATGAACGAAGGTGTTGCAGTCCTAGTCGGTGATTTATATGCTCCTCGACTCGACATCGGAAATTTGGTCGTCCATTCCATTACGTTGAAGAATTGCAACACGAGTTGAACATCTTTTCTGCTCGTCCCGCCAAGACCCATGGCACAGTTTTACCTTTGCCGAATGGTTCGAGAGGGTGGACATAATGGCCGTGCTGCAGGATACTCAGCCGGCCAACTTGCCCGTGAGGACGAGGCTGACGAGACATTCACAACGGAAACTCGGGATCCGCTCTCGAGCATCTTTTAACACAGAGACTCGTCTGTTGCTACCTGTCATTGTAGGTCGAGTCGAGCTGATTCCAGACCGTCGAGGTGTAACAATCGAATGCAAGCGTGTAACTCCGGACGTCGGCCCTATCCAGTCGAGCAACGAGCATGTGGAGTATAAACTAGGCAAACATACATACTTCTCCATTGGGTCTAGCCGCGGCAGACGTTACTGCGGCTTCTGCCGAGCCGCGGTAGATCTTGACTGCAGACCAGGGCTCGTATCGACCTCGCTGGACTGTGAGCAAGAATGGTCCCGTGCGGGAAAGCATCGGGTGCAAGGGGCTGAATCATGGCATCTTGAAGTCAAAGCAACGAGAAGCAAGGCAGTCAGCTTCTCGGCACTTGACCAGCAGTCAACTGCCGGCGTTCTGGGTCTAATTATACAACAGTGGCCGGTCTCGAACAGCCAGGGCAAGCTGAGCAACTTGAGAGAATGAAATAAGCCCTAAATCAGCTCTTCTGACCGCTCGGTTGCAAGGCAGCAGAGCTCAAGGTTTCATAGAGAAGCATATTTAGGTAATACGGGCCTTAAGACCGTGGTAGTGAGGGCAGAGACGACTGTTGTTGCAACGATATGAGGCGTAACGCTAATAATAGTGGCAGAGTCAAGCTCCGAAGCGCTGACGTGGGTCCGTTGAGAGAGAGGCTTTCGGCGGCCCGGAAAGTAAGGCAGTTGCCGTTGCACTGAACAGAAGGTTTCTTGTCGAGGAGATGAGCTCGCAGTCTATCGAGCCCTATCCAATGGATGGCTGAGGTGTGGTCCCGCAGCCCACGGCAAACGAGATCTTGTTGGGACGGTATTCGTACATTATAATACAAGGGTCTCTTGGCTTCCAGATCGTATTGCCGAATGTGTCGACGCCGGTTGAGTTTGAAGGGGCCTCAAGATTATCACGGCGGTCACAGCGATTATCGTTGGAAATGTCAAGTCAGCGAGGGAGATTTGGAGTCGTCGAGCGAAGGCGATTGAGCAGACAGGATGGTGGCGGTCACAGCTGGGTGAAGCGGAGCAGGTCAGGAGTATTGCGAGCGTGAGACGTTCTGAATAATTGTTGCGTAGTAGTGTGTATTGTATGCATTCGCGTGTTGATTTGACTCTGCAGCTTCTCCGGCTTCCCTGACACTGCTGGGAGAGACGCCCGTGTCAGAAGAGCTGGTGTTGCTGGAAGAATCATGGGTGTTTCTGCGTGTCTAGACAGTTGCAACGTCAGTTCAGAAGCAATTGATTCAGTAAGTTACAGCAAGTCCTTGAAGTTAGAACACAAAGCCTGAACCAACACGAGTTGTTGCTCGAGGTTGTCATCTGGCCAATCAACCATGACGGCTCACTGTCCATCAAAACGGTCCCATGTCGACCAGCTGTTGATCATTGCGTACCAACTTCTTCTGCCCCGACGTCATGAGACAGTCTCTTCCCTCAGCAGACAAACAGCCGATGATGGGCAAAAAATTCGATCAAGTCGCCAGCAAGGGTCTGCAGAACGACATCATGGCCTGAACACGTGATAGTCGGAAGCCTTTCTCCGGCGCCGCGTCACGTGCAACGCCGATGGAATGAAGCTCTCGATGAAGCTGGCCGATGAAGCTCCCGATGATGACGCAACCAACCGATGGTTTGCGGTCGAGGCTGGGGCGCAGATCGCGATACGTCGACATGGCCCTTGGACCTGTTGGTCTCTCTTCCTCTCCCCCTCTCATTACCGCAGCAGGGCACGCCACAACAGGGCACACCACAGCAGGGCACACCACAGCAGGCCATCGGCACCGGACCGCGCCGCCCATCGCCGTCGCATGCCGCTCAAGAGCTTGGCGCTGCCCTTGCGGAGACTCCTGTCGACCTCATCTTCGGGTACGAACATTGCCATGCCACCCAAGCGCAAGCGGTCGGCCGCCCAGCCCGAAGCTCCGGCCAGACGCAGTACCCGGACCTCGAAAGTTGCCGCCGCTCTGCCCGACCCGACCGACGATGTGCTCAGTTCCAAGGAGGCCGTCGCGAAGGCCGTTCATGGACTGAGCGAGATGGAGCAGCGTCTGCACCGCGAGGTCAGAAAGCAGCGTCTTGCCGTTCAAAACTCCGACTTGTGCCGTGACAAGCCTAAAACGACTCGCAAACCACCTGTTGAGGCTCAGACCAATGGGGGGAGTGCCGATACTAATGGGGCAGATGCCGAGGCTCAGACGGAACATGTCGCTCCGGAAAAGGGAGCCCGGAGACCGCCGGCTGTCAACAGCGACAGGCTGCCTTTGCCCTGGTCTGGCAGGTTAGGTTATGTGAGGATGCCCGGACGGTCACGCTCGCAAGACGGGCAGATGCTGACGGTAGCCTCCAGGCTTGTCTCAACACGTATCTTCGAGCAGCAACGCCGCCCGTCTTTTGCTCGCGGACGTGTCGATTGAGCTCCATCATTGACCACCGCCACCCCCTGGCGGACCCTTCACAGCCGGAGCATGCCACCAAGAATCGACCTGACAAGACGAAGCCGGCCGAAGTTGAGAGAGGGCTCGCTTTCGTCCAGAGCCTGGGTGTCGCCAACGCAGCTGACATTCCCAAGATGCTTCGTTGGAACGATAGGTATGGCATCAAGTTTATGCGGCTGAGCAGTGAAATGTTCCCCTTTGCGAGCCACAAAGAGCACGGCTACAAGCTGGCGCCCTTTGCGTCCGACGTCTTGGCCGAGGCTGGCAGAGTCGCCGCCGAGCTGGGCCATCGTCTGACGACTCACCCGGGACAGTACACGCAGATCGGCAGTCCGCGGCCGGAGGTGGTTACGGCTGCGGTCCGAGACTTGGAGTATCACAACGAGCTGCTTTCCCTCCTGAAGCTCCCGGAGCAGCAGGACCGCGACGCCGTCATGATTCTGCACATGGGCGGCATGTTTGGCGACAAGGGCGCCACGCTCGATCGATTCCGTCAAGAATACGCCCGGTTATCAGACGGGGTGAAGCGCAGACTGGTACTAGAGAACGACGATGTCGTATGGAACGTTCATGACTTACTCCCTATCTGCGAGGAACTCAACATTCCGCTCGTGCTCGACTTTCATCACCATAACATCGTCTTCGATCCTGTTATGCGCGAGGGCACGCAGGACATCATAGGCTTGTTCGACCGCATCAAGGCTACGTGGACGAGAAAAGGCATCAGGCAGAAGATGCACTACAGCGAGTCTACAGCCGCAGCCGTCACGTCGCGCGACCGCAGGAAGCACTCAGCTCGCGTCAAGACGCTACCACCTTGCGCCTCGGACATGGACCTCATGATTGAGGCCAAAGATAAGGAGCAGGCCGTCTTTGAGCTGATGCGGACTTTCAAACTCCCCGGCTGGGACCTCTTCAACGATGTAGTGCCGTACGAGCGCGATGATGAACCTCGCAAGGCGGTCGTCAAGAAGATCAAGAAGGGAAAAAAGGCCAGTGGCGAGGATCAGGTCGAGGTCATTGTGCCGGAAAGGGAGGTCGGTCCGGAGAGCGTCAGCATGGGCGGCACGGAGAAGCGCGTCTACTGGCCCGAGGGGATGGAGGAGTGGTTAAGGCCGAAGAAGCGGCAGGTGAACAAGGCCAACGGCAAGGCGGGCGCGGACGAGGGTACGAATGGCGATGAGGAGGCTATCAAGGAGGAAGAGGAGGAACGGGAGGGTTAGGTGAGGCTGTAATCATAATCAAGACAGGCCGGATCTGAGAGCAACCAAGGTTATTGTTCCGAGGTCAAGGATCGTGGAAGCATTAGGCCCGGAACCTGGCGGAAGTCTGGACCGCTTGCTGATTGACGATGCTGCCTCGAAAGTTGGAGAGGCTGAGTCTTGGGGTTCAGGAGTTGTAACAAAAGCCGCAACTCGTCTGGACATAGCCACAACAAGAGATCAATGCAGACGAGCAAGAACAATACCTATCCACGTGAAAGCGAATCAAAAGAAATAAAAATAACCCGTTTTTATTACGGTATTCCCTCAATGCCACCAAATCCTCGAGTCAGACCCATCGTCGATCCTCATGCGTTTCTCATCCGAGGTGCGCGTACGAATACCTCGGCTTATTCATGTTCATCTCGGCCGGGATTGGGGGAGTTATCCAAGGACCGAACCGCGGAGCCGGCATGGGGGGGTTCGCGCTGGGTGGCCTATATCGAGGGTGGAGTCCGCTCCTTTCATTAGCTTTCCCCAGTGATTGCGCGGCAGCTGAAAGGGGATTCTCGGGGGGTGTTTCGTCTGTGTGTTGCTGTTGTTGGGTGGTGATACGAGTGTGGGTTGAGGTGTTGCGGTGGAAGAGGATGAGATGAGATTCTTGAGACGAGGATCGCGCGAGTGATTGAGGGGGGTTCTTTCAACTGATTTGCTACAGGTTGCCAACTGAATAACTAGCAGAGCTTCAAGATTATCTGACAGTCGTCCAGAGCACGTGCATATGTATGCAAAACTTCGATAGGGGGTCTGGTCTCAAGACAGGCGAAACTGACTCGCTAGCTGGATATCCATGCATTGACGATCCCATCGAGGCAAATGTCAGGATTCTTGGCCGAGTCTCATGCAGAGAATAGGGATGAGCAGATCAGATGTTGTCTATCCTCGCCCAGAAGCTACCTATTTATGTCTATCCTTCGCCATGACTCCCCGAGGCCAAAGACGATCCCCCCCCAACTCCCGTCCACTCTTCTCGGTCCCCTCGACCACTGACACTCGTTTCTTTCACTTTCACCTTCCACTCCTCTCCTTCTTCAACACTCCTTCAACATGTACAGACTCAGCATCGCAGCCAGCGCCCTGCTGGCCATGCACGGCGTCCTCGCCCAGCAATCCCCCGTAACGGACCAATACCCAGCCGAACACACGGAAGAATTCAAGGGCTACGAGGGCCAGTACGTCGACGCCTGCTCTCCCGTCGGCACCATCCGCTACAACTCGACTTTCCCCCCCTGCCTGAGCTCCAGCAGGATCGAGTCGAGCTGCGCGCTGCCCTGGAAGGAGGGCGTTTCGGATGAGCAGCGTCAGGGAGACTGGCAGGCGGAGAGGAAGTGTCTCTGCGAGGGGAGCTTCTTCGACGATGCGGGCGATGGGTGCCTCAAGTGCAAGGAGGCCTACCACATTGACAGCAAGGACAACCTCGGCATCTGGAAGGGCTTCTGGGAGAAGATGCGTGGCAGCTACTGCAAGGAAGAGAAGCTGGCCGGTAACTTCTCCACCTACTGGTCCGGAGCCTTTGCCGAAGTCTCGGGCTCTTTCAAGTATGGCGATGACCTCGGCGCCAAGCCTGCCCCGGGAAGCATCCCCATTGAATCCTACTACACAAACGACAAGCAAGGACCGGGACCCCTCCCCGGCTCGGCCCCGGCCGGCCCCAGCAACAACAGCTCCGTCCCGTCCAACTCCACGGAAGAGACGGGCGTCGCCCAGCTCACTCCCGACTGCCGCACCATGACGGGCGCCATCGACACCCTCCCAGCCGGCAACAGCGCCAAGTTCTCCAACTCGAGCTCCGGCGCCATCCTCGTGTCCGTCACCGTCAACTACAACCGCATCTGCATCATCAACCGCTCCAACCGTGAGATCCAGGCCGTCCCCCAGTCTGAGCCCGAGGTCAAGCCCATCTCCGACAAGGTGATTCCCAAGAAGGAGGCTGCCAAGGAGGCAGACTTCGACATGACGGGCTGCCCTTGCGCCCAGCAGGCTGTTCCCGAGGATAAGGAGGTTGTCAAGTCGGAGTCTTCGCTCAATGCCTGGAACAAGGTGTCTGTCATCTGCGGCTTCGACCAGGAGGGTGGGAAGGCTTCCCAGGGATGTGAGGGTCCTGAGTGCGGCGGTGCCACCAAGGATGGCGAGGAGTCCTCGTCTGATTCCGGTGATGTCTACGGCTCCGACGTCATGGGAACCTTTGGCGAATCTGAGGGCTCCGACTCCGCTGAGAAGACTTCCAAGAATACCATCTTCGTCGTCAAGATCACCCAGGAATCCTCCGACGGTGAGAAGGAGGGCACCTATGGCCAGCCCAAGTGCACCACCTGCGGAAAGCCCAAGACCCCCGAGGGACCCTCTACCAGCGAGACGGAGGGCTCGCATGATCAGCCCAAGTGCCCTATCTGCGGTGGAAAGCCCGTGGTCCCAGAGGGCCCCTCCACCGGCGAGACGGAGAACGCCTACGGCCAGGAGCAGCCCGAGACCTCGGACGAGTCTCAGCCTGGTCAGACCTACGGACAGTCAGAGGCCCCCTCCAGCGAGCAGCCCCCGGCCCCGGGCTCGGAAAAGCCCAAGTGCGAAGCCTGCCAAAACGCAAAGGGCCCGTACGGCTCCGAGCCCGAGGGCGCCTCCAGCGAGCCCAAGGTCCCCGTCCCGGAGGAGCCGACGCCCGACGGCACCTACGGACCGACCGATGGCCCTTCCAGCGAGCAGCCTCAGGCCCAGTGCCCCGGCGGAGCTTCTTGCGGAGAGGCTGACGGAACCTACGGCCAGCCGCAATGCACCGACGGCTCTTGCGAGAAGCCTGAGATCCCGTCTGACAGCCAGAAGGCTCCGGAGCAGGCCGAGGATGAGGACGAGGAGGATGTCAACTACTGCTAGACGAGTGTAAGGGGACGGACCGCGTTGGATGTCGTACATTTTCCTTTCTCGATTGTCTATAAATCTCGCTTGACTTGTTTTTGGTCTGATTGTTGTATCCGCATGGCTGCGTTTATAGCTGAAGATGGTTCTTTCACTGAGATGAGGTCGTCAACAAGAAGTCGTCATGCAAGTCACGTGTCCCTCCGGCCTCCACCAAGACAACCAAGTAAAAATCCAAACCCCCGCCGCCTAACCTACACCTCAGCCGCAAAAATGAAGCCATCACCGACCTTTACCTCCCAAACAGAAGCCTTCACCCGCTGGTTCACGGCCCTTCCAGGCGCCAAGCTCTTAGATGCCGTGGAAATCGCCGATTTGCGTTCCCGCGACGCCGGGCGCGGTATCGGTATCGTGACGACGCAATCGCATCGAGGGGTTGATACTGATCTTGTCAGTGGCTACTCGCGATATTCCCGCCGATAGCTTGCTGTTCAGCATCCCGCGCAAGGCCATACTCAGCGTTGAGACTTCGGAACTCAGACAGCGGTTACCGGAGCTTTTCGAACCCAGTGAGGATGATGGAGACGAAGACGAAGAGCAAGGGTTAAGTTCATGGAGCGCCATGATCCTAGTCCTCATATATGAACACCTCCTAGACCAAGACTCCTCATGGAAGCCCTACCTCTCCATCCTCCCCGAAACATTCGACACGCCCATGTTCTGGACCGACGACGAAATCACCGAGCTACAAGCCAGCGCCCTCGCCTCCAAAATCGGCAGAGCAGAAGCAGACGAGGTATTCCGCAAGAAGCTGCTGCCCATCATTCGCAGCCATCCGGATATCTTCCGCGCGAGCCATGACCATAGCGATGATGAGCTCGTGAAGCTGGCTCATCGGATGGGGAGTACCATCATGGCCTACGCCTTTGACCTCGAAAATGAGAATGAGTTCCAAGATGTCGATGAAAATGACGATGGATGGGTTGAGGATCGGGATAATAAAGCTCTTCTGGGCATGGTCCCCATGGCCGATATGATGAACGCCGACGCAGAGTTCAACGTCAGCTCCCCCTTCTTTCTCATACACACACGAGCTGACAACAAGCAAAGGCACACGTCAACCACGAAGACGAGTCCCTATCCGTCTCATCCCTCCGACCCATAAAAGCAGGCGAAGAAGTCCTCAACTACTACGGCCCATACCCCAACTCCGAACTCCTCCGCCGCTACGGCTTCGTAACTGAAAAGCACGCGCGGTACGACGACGTCGAGCTCCCCTGGGATATTATAGAAGATGCCGTAGCCTCTCACCTACATCTACCGCGAGACGTCGTCGAAAAGACGGTAAGCAACTTTCCCTTCCTCCCGGTTTGACTCCTCGCGCTGATGAACCCAGCGTCTTCGCATCGACACAGAAGAACTAGACGATTCAGTCATCCTCGAACGAGACTCCCAAGGCGAAGGCCCCGTCGGCAAATTCACAGACACAGCCTCAGTCCACAAACTCCCCGATCCCGCCTCCCAACAACTAAAATCCCTCCTCAAGGCCCTCCCAGCAGGAACCCTCCCGCCCTCCAAGCCATCCCGCGAAGCCACCCAAAGAGCCATCATCTCCAAAGCCCTAACCGCAATGCAGTCCCGCTACGCAACAACCACAGCACAAGACGAACAGCTCCTCCAACAGGACATGAGCAAGAGACGCAGAATGGCCGTCCAAGTCCGGCTGGGAGAGAAGCGCGTCATGGACGAGTTTGCGACCTGGCTGGCTGAAGAGGACCAGTCACACCGACCCTCCAAGAAAATAAAGGTCGCCGACTGAGCCCGTCAGCAAGTCTAGACTCCTGCGTTTTTCTAAAGCACGCAATCGCGAGACGCTGCTCTCGCCATGCAGCATGTGGGTGGCGGGGCGAGGGCCTCGACTTGGACCCATGTGAGAGGAGCTCCATGACGGCCGAGGCAAACTCAGCCGTACCTGTAGGGCGTTGACACGGGCATGGAGTGATATTCGAGAGAAAGGGGGGGGGTGTGTGGGAGCTGTGATCCCTGGCATGGACGTCTCACGTAGGTAGCTCAAGTTCACCCCGTCCGCCTTCTTTTGTGTCTGCGCTGCTGCTCATACCAGGACCGATCCCTCTCCTGCACGCGCCACATGCCTCTGCACGCGCCTTTTCTGTATCTCGATCCCTCGTCGCTGAATGTGTCGTCTCGGTGAGAAGAAAAAGAGAAAGTTGGAAATATATAGGGGAAGAAAACACAAGAAAGAAGAGAAATCGAGGCCTCTGTCACCATCCTCTTGATTCCCAACTCGACCGCCGTCCGCTCTCGAACCCAGCTCCGACATACCGCCAACCACTGCTATAAGACACCGAGGCTGAGCTTGGCATGTGCGTCACACGGCGTCTGGTAGTCGGACGGCAATGTCGCCGGACTGGGTGATGTAGCGCACCCACGGCAGAGACGGGTATTGCAGCTGTGGCCCGGGTCAGCGACAGACAAGATGAACAGCAAACTCTTCTTACCTTGGGCTCCGTAATCTTGAGATAGCGGACTTGGATGCCGCTGGTGGTAAAGTAGGGAATCTCAAACTTGACCTGGATGGGCCGCTTGGCTCCCTTGCCCATGCCAGCGACGCCGCCCATGCTACCGCCAAAGCCACCAGTCATGCCACCGCCGTGCTCATCATCGCCGCGGACGCTGGGAAGGCCGAGCTCAGCGCGCATGAGAAACTCCTTCTGGCCGCCAAACTGCTTAATCTTCCAGACGATGGCGCTCTGTTCCGGCGCGTAGTGAACGGAGCCGATGTTGGTGCGGAAGCGAGGCGTGTCGGCGTCGTCGGGCACGGGCACGATGATCTCGACGTTGTTGGCGGTGCTGCGGCGCTTGAACTGGGCCTTGGCCTTGAGCATGTATTCGATGCGCGAGCCCGAGTGTGACTCGACGACGCACTCGACCCAGATCAGGGGCTTGACCTGCGTGTTGAGTCGGTATGACATGAGCTCGAACTCGCCGTCCGGGGGGATGAAGGAGATGGTGCGGTCGTTTTCGAAGCGCGAGAGCCGGACGCATTGGTGAAACTTGACGTCCTCCATCTCGATGGCCTTGCCGCGCGTCGTCCGGCCCGTCGTCTCGAACATGACCTTGTCGTTGAGACCGAGACGTAGCTCGGGCATGCCGCTGAGATAGCACTTCATCTTGATGGCGCCCAGGATCTCGCTGCGCAGCACGTTGCCGTTGGAGCTGACGAGCAGGTTGAGACTCTCGACGACGTCGAGGAAGACCTCGTTCTTGCGGTAGCGGATGCCTTCGGACCGCCACGAGACGGCATTTGTGACGGCAATGGGTGGCCGCGCCTGTACCTCGAGCTTGTGCGACTCCTGCGTGATGTACTCTTGCAGGATCTTGGATTCCGTCGTCTGCGGGTAGCCAAAGTCCATCATCTCGTCGAGGAGCTCGTAGATGATGACAAAGTTGTCGCGGATGGATTCTTCCTCGAGCGCTTTGAAGTACTCGGTGAAGACTTCGACGATCTTGTGGAGGAAGAGGAGCATCTCGGCCGCGTTGGTATTGCGCTTGGTGAGGGCGAGGAGGTAGAGGTTGTTGTGACGGATGTAGAGGTACTGAATGAGCTTTTAGTCGGAGCGAATCCCGGACGAGGAGGAGAAGTATGTTAAAGAACACAACATACGTTGATGCCTTCGTGGGAGAAGCATGGAGGAACGGCCGACGATTCTTCTTCGGCTTCGGACAAGAGGACGGGGAACTTTTCGACGGCCGACATGGGAATGTCGCCCCTGTAGTTGCGGGCAAGAAGCGTCTGCAGATTTTCAGCCAAGTTCTATACAATTCAAAGCATGGACTGCGACATACCTTGCCCTTGAGATCGAGAAAGAAGAGAGCCGAAGCCATGGCTGCGACAGGGGCTGAGAGTTGTGCGCAAGCGAAGATGCCGTCAGCCCTCGGGGATGAGGCTCAAGTCCTCCGATCCCATACACCGTCCGAGGAGCTCGTAAAGACGAAAGCTTGTGAGTAATATGGGCTTTACAGCGGCGTCATGGCGGTCTCTAGCTCCTCGTAGCTCTTCTTGGTGAAGCTGGTCCCGGGTCGCGCATCGTGGCCCATGGAGGGGCGGCTCATCGTCGGGGCGGCTAATCGCCGGCGCCGGGTTCCGTCAGGGGCAGCGCTCGGAATGAAGTTCACGTGATAGATGGGCACGGGCCACGCACGTGAAGAGTTGAGAATAAAAAGACTCGCCGGTTTTTCTCTCAGCCTTCTTGCTCTCTCTCCATAATGCGCCCATTAGACAGTGCAGCCCGTCTTTTCGGCCCGCGCGCGCGTGGCTTTCTGTCATGACAAGCGCGGGCAAGTGGACGGTTACTGCGATTTGGCGGCGCAGAGAGCGCACACGGATCCATAAGAGCTGCCCGAGGATCTCTCACCGTGGCCTGGGCAGCGTCAGAGGAGCCGGACATCATGTTTTCCCCTCTTACCGGGACGTGGGCGGGGGTTTCAGGGCGCATGTGACGGGGGCTTACAAAATGCCTCGGACACCGCAACTAACTGGACGCCTTTGTTTGCTGGACTGCGACTCCGGCAACGATAAGCCAAAGCAGCTCACCGACTGCAAGACAACCTCCAAGGGAGCCAATGGAAGAGGCCGGCTGCGAGAGCTGACCCTTGCAGAGGCCGCAACGCCACGTGTTGAGCGGAAGCGCAGCGTTGCATCATATGGTGCGGCCTCCTTTTCCGCGAGGAACAAGAGCAGCCCGCATCAGTCGACTTCTGGGAAGCTTGTGAGACTGGGTTGCCCGGTCGTGGATCGAGGATCCGCACCGTGCCGCTGTCCCTGTAGCCTGCGAGAACAGGGCTTTTGCAGGCCTGTCGCAGGGCTTTTGCAGCCCTAGCGGAGTCGAGTTGCGCCCCTGACTGCCGACAGCGGCAGGGCTGTCGCACTGTCTGCGCACTGTACCGATCCGGAGTGGAGGCATGCCAGATTCGGAGGCTCGGGTGTCGAGGAAATGCCTATTCCAGGCGCCTTTGTTAGAGGAGTGGACTCTCTCTATCGACGTCGTCATCGCCATCGTCATCTCGGATCTTGCTGTTATCTCAGCAACGACGCCAACCCTCCAGGTGCCTCCAGGTGCCTCCAGGTGCCCCTTTTCGCTCGGGCATGTGCGTCCGCTCGTCTCGTGGCTGGAAGGACGCAAGTAGCTCGACGCAGACGAGACTTGCGCCCAAGTATCCCCCCATCGTCAGCCGGCACAGACTCTACACCCGCAGACCTCCCGTCTCCGTACCGGCGATAGTCGCTACACGAGCTTTTCCCTCAGGCACGCTGAGGGGGGTGGATCCACAATCACATGCTCTGGGCTCCTCCAACGGCTGGGCCCATTGCGGGAGGGAAAAGGAAGCAATTTTCCTCCTAACGAAAAGCTCGAGACTCTCAGCCTCAGGCTGCTTCTCGGCTGTCATACGGCTGTCCTCGACGGCTGTATCTTTCACTCTGCTGGGCCATCTTGGGCTTCCCGGATTCAGTCTTGTTCTTCGGATCTCAATACTCATCGTCATCTCTCTCCCCCTCCTCTCTCACTCTCTCTCTTGTCCCCTCTCGTCTCTGTGTATCCCTGCTTCAATACCTCGCCTGCTCACGACTCACTCCGCTCCATGACCATCTCTGGTCCCCGAGACCTCGACCCGAAGCGTCATGAGCCCGTAAACATGACCGACTCGTGGAACAGCTCGCTGGCTTATCGCCCTCCGCTGACGACGGTCAAGGGCACGCCGTCCGTCGATGCCGAAATCGATCGTCAACTCTCCCTTGACGACCCCGACGTACGCCTGGCTGCCGAGGCCCTGGGAGACTTGAGGGCGGGTCCGTCTCGCCCTTTCTCTTCTTGTCTGTATCTGTCACTGATGGGCTTCACCTTCAGACTTTGTCTCGACTACGCCAGAAGCGAGCCCCACGCCCGACCAGAGCTCACAGCAGCCACCGCGGCAAGAGCCTCTTCTGTCCCTTCTCACCACGTCACACCCTCTCGTCGCGAGCACCATCGGAGGCGCCAGCTCTGCCTACGGGGGCGCTAAAAACCTGTCTCCGCGCTTCAAGTCGGGCGCCGAGTATGTCGAGGGCTATCTCACTCCCATTGCCAATACGGTAAACTCGGTCGGCCGTGTCACCGGCGTCGAGGGTGGCGTCCGCTGGTTCCTCGGCGGTAGTCGCCGTCACGACCATCCCTTGGACCCGGAATTGGGCGGCTACTCTCACAAGCGACGCAAGGTGGGCGAGGGCGACGTTGATGCCGATCTGCCAGGCGCTCCTTTGACACTGTGGTCCGCCGACCCTCTCCGCTTCGACCATCGGAGCCCTCGTCGGTTGTCGTCGACGAGCACCATTGACACGCTTCCGGCCTACGACGAGTTGCGCTCACCAGCCTACACGGAGACGACGGGCTCTCAGTCAACGGCATCGCGAACAAGCCCGTGGCAGTCGCGTCTGATGCTCTCGACGTCGGGTCTCAGCGTCGCCATGAGCGCCGAGAGCCTGCGTAGCCTCAAATACTGCCTGCGTCTGCTGCGATGGACCAACGACCACATGGGCCGCGTCATCGGAACGCTCAAGGCCACCATCGAAGAGTACGAAAAGACTCGCTCGTCTCCGGCTGCCCCCGACGCGACGACGACGGCCAATCCCGAGCCGGAGCCGGAGTCGTCTCGAGTGGAGCTCGTCAACCGCATCAACACGCTCAAGTCGGACATTCTCAAGACGCTTCAGAACACCATCGAGACGGTGTCCAAGTACGCGGGCGGCGCGCTGCCGGAGAATGCGCGCGTTCTCGTTCGCCGGCACTTGATGAGCCTGCCCCAGCGCTTCCGTCTCGCCACCATGACTACCGACGGCGGCTCAAGCAAGGACGGCGAGTCAGCCATCAGCGAGGGCGCGCAAAAGGTGCTGGTCCTGGCCAAGGAGGGACTCGACATGGTGACGCAGGTCAGTGGTGTCGTCGATGGCACCATTATGAGCGCCGAGGAGTGGTGCGAGCGCATGGACCGCAAGAGACAGTCTCCGAGGGACGAGGAGGAGGCTGGGGGGGCGGAAGCGAGCGGCGATGTCAAGATGGCCTAGGTGGTGAAGTGTCTGGAGTCGATGCAGCTTCAGGGAGGGGATGTCGAGACAGCAGGTCAAGGGGAGACGAAGATGAGTGGGCGGACGAGGAGGGGGGCAGTGCAGTTGGTGATGTCGAAGAAGAGGAAACGGGGGGCGAATGACGATGAGCAGCGGGTGGCGGAGAGGAGACGAACCGTCGATGATGATGAGGACGAGCAGCAGATGGCAAAGAGGAAGCGAGCAGTGGATGACGATGAGACGAGCAGCGGACGACGAAGGCACGACGAAAAGCGGCAGACGACGAAGAAGAAGAAGAAGGAGAAGCGNNGAAGCGCACTGATTTATCATCCAACGGCATGGGGCATGGGTCTTGGAAGGGGTGTAGCAGAGCGATGTCGGTGGCCAAGGGGTTGCGGTGTGTTTCTGCTTCTCATGGCTCGATTTATCATCATTATGGTTTTGTTTGTTGTGGTTGCGTTGCAGCCGGCTTGCTGAGTTGGGCGTAGGTTGTTAGTTGCGAGGTATTAATAGCGTTTGTTTGTGAGGTTGTTTGTGAGGGGATGGCAGTCGTAGATGGAGTGTATCAACCATGCTGGATATCATCGACGTACGTGTTGCCAGCTCTATATGACACGAAGCCATGATGGGCTTGACGTAGTAGTAGGTAAAGGCCGGTTCTTGTGCGTTACATCCCTCCTCTTTGTCAAAGACTGGCTCTCTTCTCTACAGCTACAACACATGGTAGATTGCTATCCTTTGCTCCTTTACAACCATCTGCTCAACCAACGCCATGACTACAACTCGACAACTCATCATCACAGCCCATCACCACAACCTCGCCACAACCTCGCCACAACTCCCTGCCCTAACCTCACCACCCTCACCACAACTCATCACCACCCTCACCCTCACCAC
>NJES01000320.1:0-20984 GCA_002591395.1 Ophiocordyceps camponoti-rufipedis | reverse complement strand
CCCCCCCCCCCTTCCCCTCCCTCTCTCGGCTGCCCCTATGAGTCAGTGGACGCACATGACACATGGCCAGCCGAACAGGTTCAGGGACTCCCGTGCGGTTGCATTCTCAGAAAGGAGGAGGGTATCGAAAGCGCTAGAAGTGAAAGCTACCAACAAAGAGCAGCCAAGGAAACAGATGGTACTGAAGAAACGAGAAGAAAGGGTGTCAAAAGGAACAAGATAGCACAAGTATTCGTAGACAAGACTCCGTCCATCATCCGTCCGAGGGCGTCACTTCGCGAGGTCTCCTCCCCAACCGAAGGCCCGGCGGCTCGCTATCATGAAGCATCTTTTGCGCTCGACCATTTCGTAGCGTCTCCCAATGGCTCCGCATCGCATCCTCGCTAACGATGAGCTCGAAGCCGGTAAGGAAGCAGAAACTTATTTCCAGCCGCGCTAGCTCCAGCTCACTGACGCCTCCGACGCTCGAAAACTTCTTGTGCGGATATGACAGATCCTCAATCGCCTGGACAGCCAAGTCAGTTCCGCCAACACAAGTCCCTGGTCGGGCCAGAGAGAAGCAAGGATAATTCACCTTCATCGCGACCCGCAAACCAGCCAGTAACAACCGGTGCGCATTTCGCCGCGTCACCAGGATAGCGCGCTCCTCAACCGCCAGCCGATGGATGTAGAGCGACGTAGCGAGGTAGACGGCCGAAGACATGGGACAGAACTGATGCAGCCGCAGCAGATACTGATTAACCCCAATCGGCGGCTCCTGCTTGCTGTAAAACTTGCGCGTGATGGCCTCGTGCTGGACGTTGACGGGCTCTGCGTCGAGTCCTACGATGACGTAGGGTTGCGCTTCCAGCGTTGGTGGCGTATGGTGTCGCAGCCGGACGCCATCCACCATGACGTCCTGATCCTCGTCGTCCCGTCGCGACTGTTCCTCCTGACGCTGTTTCTGCTGCTGCTGGACCTGCTGCTGCTTGGCCAGCTGCTGCGCCCTGAGCTGTGCGCTATAGAGCTGCAACCTGCTCAGCCCCCCGTCTCCGCCTCCGCCACCGGTCGTATTCATCGTGGGAACCTTGTCACCGACCGGCGCAATCGTCGTTGTCGAGCCCTCGGCCACTGCGGCCTTGTTGCCTGGCTCCCGCGACAGCCGCGCCAGGTTCTTGTCCGAGTGGGAGCGCGCAATTTCCACCTTTTCCGCCTGAATCCCGCTCATCATCGGATCTGTCGGCGTCTTGGTCGGCGGCGTAGGCGGGACATCGCCCGTCAGGCGGACGAGGAGCTCTACGCCCGCGCTCAGCAGCTTGAGCGCCTCGATGGCCGGCAGCTTGAACAGATCATGCTCGTCTGATTTCGACGCCGCGTCCTTGACGACGAGCCCAGCGTCGGAACAGGGCAGTGGCGCAGGCGGCGGACGCGCATCCGGGCGCGTCGTCGGCTGAAGGCCTGCTTCAGGCGCTGGGGGGAGAGACGACGCTGTCGACATGGACGCTTGCTTCTTCGACTTAGCAGTGACCGACGGTGGAGGCGGCGAGCGGCGGCTGGCTGCGCGCGTACATGTCGATGATGGTCTGCGTTGGTCTCGTCTTCGTCGTTGTTTTCTTTCTTCTCGTCTTCGTCTCTCGCGATTTCGAGTTCTTCCTCTATCAGCCGCGTTGAATCGGGAAATGTAAGCGATGGAGCAAGCCGGCTGTTGACGAACCAGAAGTGGCCGCTGCACGTACTAGAGGAGCGCTCGAGCTGCTGAATCGACGATTTGCAGGAGAAGAATTAGCATGAAACCCCACCATCTCCTGGTGTTTTGATGCTACTAGTGCTGGTCCCTGATGTCTAGGGTAGGCTACCAATGACTTGGCCTAGCCTCAGTCTACAACGTCTTGGCCGTCTGCAGCAATCCACGGTTCTATTCACCTGTATCTGATCCTGTGTGCAGCCGTTTCTCATTGCGTCTTGCATGCCTAACAGCCAGCCATAACCGAGCAGTCCACAACCGCCGTCTTTCCCGATTGAACGCTGGCGATGGCCTCCTTCAACACGCCCTCCAGCTTCGACGCCTCGGACACGCGTGCCGCGAATATGCCTCCGTCGGCCGCTGCCTTGGCGATGCCGGCGTAGTCAGGCGTTGGATTGAACGCAATGTTGACTTCCTCGTTGCTCGCCTTGGATCCCAGACCATCTGGATGCACCAATAGCAGGGAACGGCGCGGCGCGTGCCAGCCTGCGGACAAGTTAGCGAATAGTCTTCGCACCTCTTCTGCGACACTTACCCTTGTTGTTGAGCACAATCGTCAGGACGGGAATCTGGTATCGGTTCGAGATCCAGTAGACGCTGCCCGGGACAGAGAACAGGTAGGTGCCGTCTCCGACAATTTGCACGACAAACTTGCCCTTGCCTCCATTCTCTGCGTCCGTCGCCAGCTTCACGCCCAGAGCGCCGCCCCCAGACCAGCCGAGGCCGCCGCCACCGCAGTTGATCCAAGAGCCGGGTATCTTCGGCTGCAGGTTATCGTGCACAAAGACTGTGTTGGTGACAGCCTCGACAACCCAGAGCGTATCCTCGGGACACAGCTGCTTGAGTGTCTTGGACAGGTAGCCGGTGCCGAAACTGCCGTCCTGTCCCGGCTCGGCCCTTTTAGCGATGTCGTCCAGAAGTTGGCGGTGTCTATGTTCTAGCCTGCTGCGCGCTGCGTCCAAGTCTTTGGCCTTGAGCTTGGCGGCTCGGGGTCCGTCGTCGAGAGCGGCGGTGATTTGCTCGATCGCCGCCAGGGCATTGGCGCGGAATCTGGCCCCGGCTTCGAGGTAGAACAGGGGCATCTGCTGCTTCAGCGGATCGACATCGATGTGGAAGATCTTGGCGTTCTCGCGCGGCCTGCAGCGCGTAGGGACCCATGGCACGTCGCAGTCAATGACGACGATGGCATCGGCTTGAGTAATGGCATCGTCGACACCAAACCGGAGACCCCTCCATCCTGGATGGTCGGCGGGGAAGCACATGTCGCTGCCGCCCGAATCGACCACCTGCAGTCCCTTGACTTTGTCGGCGAGCTTGACGAGCGCGTCAGGGAACTTGTGGTTTCTACCGCCATAAGCCGTCACGACGACGGGCCGCTCGGCTTCGGCTAGGGCGTCGGCGATGCTGTCGGCGCCGGACTGGGGAAGAGGACCGAGCTGCACCGGGTCCCAATCACGCTGCCTGAGCGTGTAGGGTTCGATGTCGGCCTCCATGACTTCACGGGCGCCGCAGAGGTAGACGGGGCCTTGGGGGTCGGACTTGGCAAACTGAAGCGCGCGATTAACCATTTGCTTGACATTGACACCCGTCTTGATCTCTGCTGTGAAGCGACAATACTGTGAAACGATCTGCTTCTGATCCGGAACGTCTTGGATCCAGTGAATGTATTCGGTGCGGCTACCTCGCAGCTCGCCATCGAGGGTAAAGGGAGAAAGACCGGCAAAGACGAGGACGGGGGCGCGGCCAGTGGACGCATTGTGAACGGCGGCCCCCAGACCCTGCGTGCCGACATCTACGTGAACGATGACGCATTGGGGCTTGCCCGTTAGTCTGGCGTATCCGTCGGCCATGGACATGGCCACCATCTAAGGACATCGTTCAGCGTTGCAGTACTCGACGTCACCACAGCGCAAGGGACTCTTGCCTCGTTGGGGCAAGTGATTATGCGCGGGAAGCGGCCCTTGGCTTCTCGCTTACCCTTGACTATAGCCTCGATGATGCTGGGGTGGTCGGAGCCGAGGTTGACGAAGCAGTGCGTTATGCCAGCCTCCCAGATGGACTCGAGGAAGGCGAACGAGGCTGTATACATGTCGGTGCGGTTCGTGGCCGGAGCCGAGGTGGATTTATGCCTGACAATGGTAGGATGACGTCCTCGCAGCGTAGTAAAGGCTCGTTCGGGTGACGATCGGACGACAAGCGGAACAGCGGAGGAGGGCTCAGGGCGATGTAGAGCGCAGCAGCGAGACGAGATAGCGGAACAAGCTATGAGAGATCTTCGACATCGCGTGAGAGTAGGCGAGACCAATCCGGCGCCTCTGAGGGCCGACATTGATCTGCAGCAACAGATCAGCAGGGTAAGGTGAGGAAAGCAGGGGAGATGGTAGGCATCTGCGTCTCGGGAGGAACCGGAGTAACGGGTTTAAAAAGTTACCCCGTCTGGAAGAGATTGTGCAGAAGAAGATTGGGGACACGTACACGTATTCGGTTTTGCTGCCACAAGAGGTCGACGTTTGCGGTGAAGTCGAGATGAGCTGCGGGACTTGGCTGGAGGAGACGAGCCGAGCTGAGAGAAGAGTCGAGCGTAGCGGAGAGACGAGCGTCTATCGACGGCACGGGAGAAGAAGAAGCCGAAGAGCAGGACAGAAGACGTTTCGAGAATTACATGCGATGGAGTCGGAGGGCGGGGGCTCGCTTCTCGTCGGCCGATTGACGGTGGGAAGTGGTGCATGGATGCGTGATGGATAACACCCGTCTGGGGTTCCCCACCATCACGTGACATGACTGACGGGGCGGATCTGTCCAGGGGTGGATCCAGTTTTGCCTGTGGATTCATTCCACGATGATCCGCGGCATTGAGCAAGGTTGACCCTTGTGTCTTTCTCCAGCGACCTCGTTCGGGTCCGATTCGCCCGAGATGAAGAATACCACCGCTCGCGTCGGTGTCAATGTGGCTGAAAGACCCTGGCGAGGAGACCAGTTTGATTCATTGCCTGATACCCTGGCTGACAACTTCGTCCCGCATTCAGGGACTTTCTCATTCAGGGACTCTCTCTCCGCCCTCCCACAACACGTCTCACACACCCTGTACCCCGGTCACGTCCCCTTCTCGGAGTTCTTCTTCCGCAAGAGGCTCCGAACAAGTGGGACCGCCCTCAACACCCACTGTCAACCTCCTGTTGGGCTCCCTGGCAACAGCGCAGCCTCAGAGAGCATCGACGT
This sequence comes from Ophiocordyceps camponoti-rufipedis, assembly GCA_002591395.1. Classification (NCBI taxonomy): domain Eukaryota; kingdom Fungi; phylum Ascomycota; class Sordariomycetes; order Hypocreales; family Ophiocordycipitaceae; genus Ophiocordyceps; species Ophiocordyceps camponoti-rufipedis. The sequence continues at coordinate 16,042 of NJES01000320.1, read as the reverse complement.
GGCTATCTTCACAGGGAAAGTCTTGTCACCATCAAAGTGCTGCGACAACGGCCTCGTTACCTTTCCATTCGCGACATGTCCACTTTAGACGATTTCCAAGTCCACGAGAGTGCGATATGTGTCATGGGTCCTCGGCACGACCTTGTGAGCTCCAGCTTCTTGAGCGCTCGAGCCAGTCGAACCTGCTTCTCTTGAGTCAGCGCTGCTACATGTCGTAGTAGTAAGGATACGTGATGGGAACATCCTTAGCCGCACAAGGACCTCGCCAGTGACGAGAGGACGATTGTAATCTGCAAGTCCGGTCTCACGGAAACAACAACCATGGCCCACTGACCCAGCTACATGTAAACTAGATAGTGCAGAAGTCAAAAGAAAAGACAACACTCGATTTCTCTAGCTAGGAAAAACAATAAGAAATGAAAAAGAACAAAACGACAACGAGAGAAAAAAGAACGCAGCTACATGTACATATGGTCAGTCTCGGGACCTCTGCGCAGCTCCTTAATGGCCCGATTGTACGCGTCGATGGTGCCCTGGTAGTGTTTATGAATCCCGTCCTGCTCCGAGGCTCCGTCTCCGCTCCGGTAGCGGAAGGTTTCGTAGTATAGCGACCTGCAAAGCGGTTTGATGGGCTCCAAGGCTGGTGGAAACTCCAAAAGAAGGCGGTTGAGACTTCCTATCGTCGACATCAGGTCTGCCTTGACTTCTGCCAGGCTTTCGAAGTCATCATTGTCCCATCCGTCAAGTCGACTGAAGAGGGGCGGAGCACGGCATTGGCTGAACTCGGGCTTAGCCCAGGCCACTTTGCCAGCCATCCAAACGAGACAGTAAAGGAAGCTCTCAAGATCATGCTTGTACGAGTGCTCCAGGCGTCTGAGAACGCCAATTGCCATGAACCGAGGAGTGCCCGTGCGATGGACAGCTCCGCTTGGTGGCTCGCCGACCACTTTCGCGAGGTCCAAGTCGATCAGCATTCCCTTGAAGAAGTGATTGTCGGCCGAAGGCTTCGTGATGATCAAATTTGCATCCAAAACTTCTCTGTGGAGGATTCCGCCCGTCATGTTTCGGCACTCCTACCACGCCTTTTGAGGCCGCTGCTTTGAGGATGTCTACCTCCCTCTGTCTCGCGGTCGGAGCCCAGGAAAACTTGGCCACACTGGAGTTGTCAATCTGATACACCGTTGTCGCGCGGCTCTGGAACATAGACATTATTAGTATCAATGTCAGGGGTCATGGAGAGAAGAGCTTCTCACATTGATGGTGCGTTGATTGACGAGAAGAGCTCCCAGTTCGAAGCTCCACTGCTCCTCTCGGCCATCGACATGCGTTTCCGTCCACTTTGCAAAACCACCCTTCACAAAAGGGTCCAACCCCATTTTCTCATCGTTCATGGTGGCATATGCCACCATGACATTGGCGAACGTCTTGGGATGATGGTGCAGATTAAAAGATCCGGAGCTGATCAATGAACGTTAGCCTGAAGACACTCTCACGAGGGACCAATAGACCGAGGGACGAAGAGACCAAGGGGCGAGGGAACGAAGGGACCAAGGGATCAAGGAACGAGGGAACAAAGGGGACGAAAGAGACGAAAGGAACGAGGGGACGAGGGGACGAGGGGACGAGGGGACGAAAGGGACTTGCCTGAACGCTCCACTCCGGTCAAATACCCAGCACTCCATGATCTCCTGGCAGATCGTAAAGGCGTGCATGAAGCGCCGAGTCGGTTGCTGCCCAAATGCGGTGCGGACACATCTTGCGACTTGAAGAAAGTCGCCCTTGAAACGACTTGTCAAAAAAGAGAACTTCAACTCCCCAATCACAAGCACTTCGCCAAGATCGTAGGCCCCGGCGCGTTGCTGAACAGTCGCGCTCTTCTTTTGGAAGACCAAGTCGAAGTGAACCTTGTCCAGTCCTTCAATGTCACTTAAGGAGGCCGTTGAACACAGGGCGTGTCGCTCAGCGGGAAGATGACGCTCCAGGAGTTCCTGAAGCCAGGTCCTGACCTTCGTTTCTTCCGTGTCGGTGAATCCAGTCCATTGCCCCACAGTCGAAGAATACCCGCCCTGAACAAGACGTTCGCTCAGTTCTTGTTGGTGTGAATCGAGGGGCAACATGTAACGGTGAAACTCTGGAATGCCGCGGAAAGTCCGGTATTCCAGCTCCTTGAAGAGAGCCTTCTCGATTATTTTGCGGTGTTCGGCCTGGTTCACGCCTGCTGGGCTTACTTTTACCGTGCCCCGATATTGCCGGCCAGGATGATAGGCGGCCCCATCCCCAGCGCTTCGTCGATACCCTAATGTTGACCATCGCTCATCCTTGTAGGCTTGCTCTTGAACTTGTCAACCAGGTCCAGTATCCAGTTTCTGATTGAGTCCTCGTCGGTTTTATCCGGAAAGGTTGACCGTCGCCCATCCTTGTAGGCTTTGCTCAGCAGATCCCTCCACATGTCGTTGTGAGCCTCTTGCCAGGTTATGGCGTCGAAAACTTGTTGACGAAGCCTATGTAGTGTTGTCTCCTGTCCATGTAAATGGAATAATGTGGCAGGCCTCTGGGCTTGCATGTCCGGTCACGTTGAATGCATTGTTGATTGTCGCGTGCTTTTAATGTCGTCTAATCGGACCTGTGGTGCTTAGCCGAAAGAGAGGGTTGATAAGGATGACAGTAGTATTGAAGTCGAGATGGTCGAATGGCGAGTGCTGTCATTCTTTTCTCTTTGCGAACAGTCATCCCGCGGGCCACAACCGCATGTTCAAGAAGCTTTCAAGGTCATGGCGATATGTGTGGGCGACGTTCTGCAAGACATCTACCGCCATGAACTGTACAGTTCCCGTCCTGTGTTTTGCGCCGCAAGTTGTTGAACCGAGTGCTTTGGCTAGGTCTAGATCAATTAGCACACCTCTCATGCCGTCCGTTTCGTCAGGGTCAGTAGTGACAATGTTGTTAGTGGATATATCCCGGTGGAGGATTCCACCCTCGACGTAAAGACTCCGATGAGCCTTAATCGCGTCCCGTAGAGTGAAGAGCAACTCTCGCAGACTCCCGAAATCAGTTCATCTCTGCCCGACTGGCGCGATCACCAAACAGCGCAAGATTCTGTCGTCGTAGTAGCCAGACTCTGGCGTGTCATTTGGCTTCTGCCTCTTACTAGAGGCGCAGGAGCTGTCGGGTCGACGAATTGTCGACGAACTCCGCTTTGTTGAGTTCCCGGGCTGACTTGTCGAGCCCGAACCAAGAACCGGCTTGCCCCCCCGGAACCGGTAGGGAGCTCCGAAGAACAGCCCCCCCTTGATCTTCGCGGTCCGCGCGATATCTTGGTGTGAAATGAGCTTGGGCACACCCTTGACTCTGAAATATAATCGACGCATGACGGAAAGAGTGCTGTAAGGCCCGTTTGGACGAGCATCCATGTACAAAAGCAGTTTTTTCGTCTATGTGTTGACATCGTCTCCGTGTGAGAGGGGAAAGCCGTTCATCTCTTGAGGACCCGACCATAAGAACTGGAGCTCCCCAGTGGCAAGAATCTGCCCGGGTTCGTGGGTATTGATGCCTTGCGGAATGTTTGTTTCCCGTTGGAAAGAAGAGATTTCCGAGAGGCTCTGAGAAACTATTGTCTTGTCTCTGTATGTGAGGGGCATGGCGATAGGAATAAAGGATAGCTGAAAGAGAGTGTTGAGAAGAATGACAGCAAAATGGGGGGGTTGGGAGCCTGCCTGCAAAGCTCTTCACGGGTTGAATGGCCCCGCTAAATGCTGAGTAACTCGCTGGCAACGTTTCACCAACCAGCCCGTCTCACAGCTGGCCAACGGCATTCTCTGAATCCGAGGAATACATGTACGAATGGGTAAATGCTCACTACAGACAGCGCTGTATTCGTACGTCGGATCCTTTCATGTCGAAAGGAACGAATGGGTCCCTGCTTCAGCGTGTTCGTATCTTGGACATCATTGACACCTTGTTGACCAGGTCCTGTCAAAAAACTCCAGCAGTACATTCTGTAAAGGATTTGCCAAAGTAGGAAAATGGAAATCATCGTCATTAAATTGATTGCGTGAGTGTAAATGTACATGTAGAGTCGGTCAGAAACAAGCTAGCTAAACGAAAGGACGAAAACGAAAGGACGAAAGGACGAAAGGACGAAAGGACGAAAGGACGAAAGGACGAAAGGACGAAAGGACGAATTGAAGAGACCAAAAGACCACGACACCAGGAGACCAGAAGACGAAAGAACGAAAGAGACCAAAAGACCACGACACCAGAAGACCAGGAGACCAGGAGACCAGGAGACCGAGAGACCGAGAGACCGAGAGACCGAGAGACGGGGAGGCGAAGGGACGGAGGGGACGGAGGGGCGGAGAGGCGGAGGGAACGGAGGGGCGGAGAGGCGGAGGGAACGGAGGGACGGAGGGACAAGGGACAAGCGGGGAGCGGGCGAAGGAGGCAGACCGACGAAGGGACGAAGGGACGAAGCAGGCGAAAGGGACTCGGAACTGTGAACCGAGCGCGCCCCTTTCAGGAATCCCCTGGAAGCTCCATAAGGGCTGCGTCGAAAGCCCCCAAAATTTCCTGGTAGAGAACCAGGGGCTCCTCGAGGGGCGCTCCGAGCCTCGGGCCCTCCGCCACCGGGTCCCAAGGGAACAGTGCCCGCCACATCGCCATGCACAAACCCTTGACCGGCTGCATCTCTGACGGGAAGAGCTCCAGGATAAGGCCGATCCCATCCTTCGAGCCCATGTCCCCAGCCTTCACTCGGGCCACCTCCTGGAAGTCCCCCCCGAGCCACTTTCCAAGGCGGTCCTGGGCCTTTTTGGCGGCCTTCTTGTTCGTGACGACGAAGGCCTTGTCCCAGCTGACGTACGCCGCGCACCACAGAAGGATGTACAGAAATCCTTCTAGGTCGTGGCGGTACGTCAGTGCCGCGTCCGACTGCCGCAGGGCTTCGATCGACATGAAGTGGCTGGCCCCCGTGCGGTGTCTGGCCCCCGTGACGTCGGATCCCACCTCCTTGGCCAGGTCGAGATCGATGAGGATGCCTCTCATGCCTTCGGCGACTTGCGGGTCGGTGATGATGACATTGTCGACGGAGATGTCCCGGTGAAGGATCCCTGCATCCATGAAGAGGCTCCGATGCGCTTCAATCGCGTCCCGCAACGAACCCAGCAGCTCCCGCAGGCTTGTGAACTGGCCAAGAGGCCGACCGGCTGGCGAAAGCACGATGCATCGAAAGACCCTGTCGTTGTAGCCGGAGGTCAAGCCCGCCTCAGAGGGCCCGGGCCGGTCGAGCTTCTGCTTCTTGGAGGCGGGCTCTGAGGCGGACGACGGGAAACGGAGTCCTGATCGAATGTCCTCGATCTTGACAATGTCACAGGCGTCCACCACCCTGACCACGCCCTTGACGGAGCAGTCGGCCGCTTTTTTGAGGAAGAGGGTCTCCTTCGCCCGCTCCCCGGAAACCCACGAGAACTTGATGACGTGCCCCGAGTCGGTGCTGTAGCACGCCGTCCCACGACACACGATTGCTGCTTGTTTGCACAAGAGATCGACAAGGTTGTAGCGCGTCTCGGGCCGGTCCCCGTGACCGGGAATCCCGATCCAGCGCCCGCCGTTATGTCTCGTGAAGACATCCATCCCGAGCTGCCGCCAGCTCATGGTGGCATAGCCCACAATCGCCCTGGCAAACCACTCCGGGTCCTTGTGGACGCTGAATTTGCCTGAGCTGTAGCACCCAGATCTGTCGAAAACCCACATCTCCATCATATCGTGGGTCAAGCAGAAGCCGTGCACAAACCGGCGCAGGGGCTGTTCTGCGAAAACGGCCCTGGCGTACCGCGCCAGCTGGGTCAGAAGGGATTTGATCACGGCTCTATCAGACCTTTTCAGTTCGCCCACCACAAGGATGTCCTTCAGAGATTGTGAACCGCCGGGAGCCGAGGAAGGAGTCGACTTTCTGAACATGATGTCGATTTGCACGCCGGTGTTGATTTTCTCTGTAATGCCAGACGTCTTGGTCGTGTGGAACAACTTGTTGGGCGCTTTTTCCATGTAGCGATGGAGCAGATTTTTGATCCAATCTCTGACCGTGTCCTCAGTCACCTTACGGCGCTCCGGAAAGTCCACCCAACGCCCATTCGAGTACGCGCCGCTGAGGACATTGTTCAAGATTGTTTTGTTGCCATCCTCCCACGATGTCGCGTCAAAGAAAGTGTCGACGAAGCCGTCGACTTTTTTGTAATGACAAGTGCTTATCTCGGTCCAGAGATCGTCATCCACTTTGCCGCGGGTCTGGGCCGAGCTGAACGTTGCCGGCGTCGATAGGTGTACATGGCTTCCAAAAGGCATCAGTTGAAGATTCGGGGGCGTAGACGGACGGCTTGTTGGACCGGGACCAGCTGCAGAGGGCGGAAGGTCGAGGACAGGAGGACGAGATGATGGACCGGAACCACTCAGAATTCTGCAGAAGGCATCCCAGATATACAAATCATCCTTCTCGTTCCTCAAAGCGTCAAAGATCGGATCAAATAGAGCGACATTTACGATTCCTCGACGATGTTCGTTGTCCAATTGTTGGATTTTGGCACGCATGCTCACGCGATGGCCAATTGGTAGGTTGGCGACGAGTTTTGAGGCGCCAAGGCTCGTGACCAAGTCAAAAATGAAAAGGGTCTTGCGGTTTTCGACTTCTTCTGAATCCCATTTTTTGAATTGGCCCCGTATTTCGTTCAACTCGTCGAGCGGGTACTTGCCGATGAGATCCTTGAGCTCGTCCGAAAGAGACATGTTGACGGATGATCTGTGAGACCGAGGAGAATGACAATTGCAGGACTGGTAGGGACGAATGCAGAGAAATCCGAGAACAGAACTCCGGAGGGGCGGGGCAGAGAAGATTCAGGGGAAAGAGACGAAGAGAGAAAGGCGGCTCTGAAGACCGAAAAGGGGCTCTGAAGAGAGAATGGCGGCTCTGAAGAGAGGAAGGGGGCTCAATGGGTGGCAGGGACAAGATTTTCAAGTTTCGCAAGGTAACGAGCTCGAAGACGCTGGTGAGATGCAGGCGAAAGAGAGAAAAGAGGCTCTGAAGAGAGAAAGGGGGCTCCGAAGAGAGAAAGGAGGATCCGAAGAGAGAAAGGGGGCTCTGAAGAGGGAAAGAAGGCTCAAGGGGTGGCTGGGACAAGATCCCAAAGTTTCGCAAGGTAAGGAGCTCGAAGACGATGGTGAGATGCAGGCGAGATCCTGGTATGAAAATGGCAGGACTGGAGGGGGCGAATGCAGAGATAATTGAGGGAGACAGAGGGGACGGGGGCAGAGTAGATGCAGGGGAAAGAGATGAAGAGAGAAAGGAGGCTCGAGAAGATGACAGGTGCAAGAAGCTTGAAGACGTGAGATGCAGGCGAGATGCAGGCGAGATGCTATGGAAAGCAAGATCAACGGAATTCAAGGGAGCAGACTGGCTTTATCTACTGCGAGACGAAGACAGACAACCAGGACGGCAATGCTAGTAGAACTTCTGAGAAGCAGAGAGACCTTCCTGACGGATAGACGCTTCAGATGATTGGTCTTCTTCTCCCCACTTCCCAGCTGCCAGGTGCGCGTTTGCAGTTTCATCGCGAAATTTACAGTCCAGCTCCTCTACGAATATGCTGCTTCCCTCGCAGCCGGCCTGCCGTTACCAGCTGTCAGCCAATCCCCGTCAATTCAGGCGGTCCTCTGTATTCCTCATCGCCCCGAATGCCTCATCGGCAAAGGAGGGGATTCTTTCTGAAATGTTGATGCGGGATCGAGGCGAGGCAAGCGGAAGTGCTATTTGCAAGCCATTGACGACGGAGTCAAAAACGAAGACCATCCATACGCTACGATACGATTCAGGAGCCGGGATGCCTCAGGCATACTACATGGTAATTGAGACCATGCGTTTGCCATTGGGCGAGGGTTCGGGTCATGGTGATGGCGAAAGCGGCGGGAGCACATTGGCGAGCGCAGCAACGGCTTCGTACCTATTCGCATGCCGACCGCTCTTTGAGGTTTCGGGAACTCGAGTGCTCGATACACTGTGTGGCTGAAAAGAGCCTTGAAGGATGAGAAGGGGCATGCAGCTTGTTTCTTTCTTCAAGGACATGATGTCGCGATGGCTTCAATTGGGGCGGGCGGATCGCGTTGGATGGACGCTGGGTCATTACCTAGGTACCTAGAGACGACTCTGATTGGTGTTTCATCGCAATGTCTTCAACAACGCGTCGTACGCAATCTTTGAACGAGACCGTAGGGCAGCCTCCAAAGCGAGAGGTCAAGCCCGGATTCTTGCTTCCATGTTGAGCGCCAGAAACGCCATCACACCTATTCGTACTCACACAATTCCATTGGCTGGTACAGGGAAACCTTCCCCACTTCCATGGCGCCCCATCTCTGGTCTGACTTAGTAATCCTCTCCGGGCCTTTGCTCAAACCACTTCCATCCAACGACGCGGCTGCCTGCTGTTTTCCTTTCCAACGACACCGCTTGCCGGCACAAACGCCTCTCTCTCTATTCTGCGCCTGCAAACCACCTTCGTTTGACCAACAGCCGCCGGCTGAATTCTTCCGGTGCCAGGCTCAAGCCCGTTTTCGCAATCCTCTTCCCTCACTCCGTCTTCCTCCAGGAGTTCTTCGTTCTGCGCCAGGAAACGACCTTCGTTTGACCAACAGCCGCCGGCTGTGTTCTTCCAGTGCCAGGCTGAAGCCCATTTCCGAAATCCTCTTGTCTCACTCTGTCTCCTTCCCGAAATCCTACAAGCTGATGCGCAAACGCCCAGCCGTGTCGGGAGCATCGGACTGCGCAAACCAAGGTTCACTCCACGTCAGCAATACCTGAGTTTGACGCTGCAGGACGTGACGCGCTGACGCTGCTCACAGTCTCTTGCCCATCTACTTTCTCAATTTCTGATTCCGTCTGCGACAGACTTCCTCCCTCGTCTGCCTTCCTCTCGCTCTACCATCTCGATTTCCGCCACGATCAGTCATGGCCACCACGGCGACGCGTCCTCTGGATCCGTTCTCGTGTGCACGAAGCATGATGAGCGAAGCAGCCGACGAATCGACGGGAGTCTACCATGCTCTTTCTGGCATCGCCCAGTTCAGCAGCTCATCCATCAAATACAAACTCGCCAAACTGCAGCATCTTGTTTGCTATGAGAGAGTCCCACTGGAACAGTTTCACCCACTTGTCAAACTCATCCTGGACAAAGCCTCCAGCGAGCAGGTTCTCGATGCTGCCACGAGGCTCCTTCAGAATGTCGACCACTTGATTCCAGTACAACTCAGTTTCCAGGGGATTAGCGAGATTCCCCTTGAACCCACAGACGAACATTATTACGCATATTGCGACCTCGAGGGTGACACCAAGTCTGAGTGGGTAGAAGTCGCAGGTTTCTTCGACAGGTTTTTCAGCAACCAACGCGACTACCAGCAGGACATGTTGAAGACCTTGATGGAAGCTCACGGATCGCAATGGACTGTTCCTCCGCTCAACAGAAAAGACGTCTGGCCGTGGCTCTGTGATCTTGAGAAGCGCTTCTGCGCCGATGCACCCAATACGATGCGCACCTCTCTCAACTACGTCGACAATGATGAGTTTGGTGGTCTCTATCTTCAGCAAAAAGATACAGGTCCTGCCCACAACGACCCACTCACTCTTGCCAACATTCTCGTATACGGCGCCTCTGAAGGAGTGCCAAAACATCTTGCTTCTCACGCCAATGTCGTCTTTGCGCAACAACCAACACGTCGACTGTTCCACGCTTTCTACATCGACGGCAGCAACATGGAGCTCTTCGTGTACGATCGAGCTGGAGTCTACAGCTCCGGGGAATTCAGCATTCGTGATGAACCGCGCAAGTTCGCCAGAGCCATCGTCGGTTATTTAACGATGAGTCGCCTGGACATGGGGATAGACAACTTCATCAAGCGGACCTACGAGGATGTCGTCTCTGTGTGGGATAATGCCGGCAAGAAAGCAACGTTCACACTGGAGCGCCTACTTTCGAGCAGCGCAAAAACCACGTGTTTTTCGAGCGATAACTCTTCCAAGGTCGTCAAGCTCAGCTGGATCTCAGAGAGCGGCTCGAGGGAAGCCAGCCTTCTGAAGCTCGCGGAATATCGCGGTGTCAAAGGCGTTTCCAGACTCGTGGCAGATCGTCAAATCACCACCATTGCAGAACTTCGCCGAGGTCTGAGATATCCGAGACAGGACTCGAAACGACAACTTCCCAGCTCCATCCAGGTCGAGCATGACGACAATCCTCACAGGTCCAAGAGGCAGCGTTGCGATGATTCGAAGGTGCCAGTCGAGCCCAGCGATTTGACTGACTCAAGCGACTCCGAGTCAGACGATGACACCGAGAAGCCATTCTACGAAAACAAGATCTATCAGTGCATGGTCATTGCGCCATATGGCCGCCCAATCAGCCACTTCGGATCGGCCAAGGAGCTACTGGAGTCGATGCGAGACGCAATCGTGGCCCACGAATCACTCTTTGTCAGAGGAGGGATTTTGCATCGAGACGTCTCTCCGGACAACATCCTCATCACAAAACCCGAACATGCAGATGGCTTCAAAGGCATTCTCATCGACCTGGATCACGCGCAAACGAACGATGACCAGATGAGCTATGGCAGAAACCACATGCCTGTCGGGACAGAGCCTTTCATGGGCCTGGACGTCCTTAGACGCGAGGAACACACATATCGCCATGATCTGGAGTCTTTTTTCTACTGCTTGCTCTGGCTCTGTGCAAAGATAGCCTGGAGAAAGGACGCGGATCTGTACAGCAGTCGGCCGAAGCCCAGCGTCGTTCAGTTCTGGGTGGAGGAGCTGGAACTCTTCGTGGACAAGAAATTGGAGCAGATGGTTCTCGAGGAGGAGTTTGCCAAGATTCTCGATGAGTTTCCCCCGCACATGGAGATGCTTCGTCCGCTCTGCATTAGCATTCGATTGCTTCTGTTCCCGAAGCAGTGGGGTGAAGGGGATGAGGATTGCATGGAAACCCCTGAGGATCCGAATGACCTCTACAGACCGATGCTGGCTGCCTTTGACGATGCTATTGCCAAGCTTTAGACGTCGTCTAGTTTTCTTCTCTTTCTCTCTCTCATGGTAGCTCTAATGATAACTCTCTCATGCTGTGTGCCTTGTGGGCTGTCCTCTGATGATTGTGCTTGTAGACTTGCTCCGACGTCTTCCGCCCGAGCCAAGGATAGACTACGGCCTACAGAAGAGGAGGGTGGGTAAGACGCTGCGCTGCTGATGGCTGAATGGCAATAACCTACCGAAAAGCAGCCAAGAGTGAGAGAGTGCCCAGCTCCTCTTGCGGTGACAATATCGACTCCGGAAAAGAGGATGGCGGAGTCAAGTTGGTAAGCGTGGCCGAGCAAGAACAAATGAAGAGCAAAAGGACGAAAGCGGTAAGAGATGACGCCCAAGACACTCTGAAGTTGGCAAGGCGAGACAGCCAAGAGACGCCGCTTCTCGGACACTGTCTCCGAGGTTGGGGAACAAGAGGCTGAGGCGCACAGCGGGCTGGCCATGTGATGGACGCCCGGTCGCCTGTACAACAAGCCGCCGACCGCGGATCGGTCTGCGGCTGGCTCTGACCGGCTTGTTGGCCAATTGGGCGTGTTATCAGCCCACGGTTCGTCTTGGGCTCTCGAGCTTAAGCAAGGCACATCTCTCTCCGCTGGAGGAGGCCGGAAGCGAGCAAGGGGGGGGGGAAGGGGGGGAGCCAGTCAGCTGCTTCCGTCGCATCACGCAAGAGAAGGCAGCAAAAGATAAGGTCCCAAGCTCGCGAAAAGCGTTGCCAGTTTCCCCCAAGGCAGAGACAGCGTCAGCGCGGGCCCCGATCGGGCCGTTGTGAGACGGAAACGCCACGAGCCCGCCGTCTCTGCCGTGCGACGACGCCCTTGTTCCAGACGGGCAGATGACTGAACAGCTTTTATCCCGCATCGAGGCAGGCAGACGATGAGAGGCGCGACGAGGTGCCGAAGGGGGGGGAGGCCAGCCAAGTCGGACGGCACATCAAGGCACGACAGGGATAAGCCTAGCCAACCTCTCCAGCCTTCTCATTAGAACAATGCTTTCTCATAGGGCAGAAACAGTCCGGGGGGGGGGGGGGGAGATGGGGGGGGGAGAGGGGGTGGCGGTCGGAAGTGGGGGAGATGTGATTGCGGGAGTAGAAAAGGGGGAGGGATAGGTGGATGAGGAAGAGGGTGGGTGAGGGGGAGGGAGGGGAAGGGGGGCGCGACCGAGGGAGGCGGGGGGGGAGGAGATGGCGGGGGGCGGGCGGTGACGTCATGGTGCGACCTCGGCCACGGTCGGTTCTGGACTCGGACGGGGCGGAACCTCGTGTTGTCGTAGGGGGATGGCGGGGGGTTGAGCGGGTGATGATGAGGGCTAGAGGAAGGTGAATAGTAGATGTATCGATAGGTAGCTCGGACGCATTCTGCGGTGGTCGTAATAGCTGTAGTGATCGTACCTAGTCCTGCTGCTGTTGGTGGTGGTGGTGACGGTAGGTGTCGATGGTAGGCGCAGATGGAAGGAGGAGAAGCCCGGAGCAGAGGCAATCCGACAAGTGCGTGCGGCAGAGTTCCTCGCGGTGGATTACATCATCGTCCATCCACCAGTCTAGGTGGTGAATCCATCCACGCCTCATTACGTAGCCAGCGCCTTCTCCAGACCCTCCCTCGCCGAACCCTTTGCCTCTGTTTTGCGCCACGTCTCAACTCTTCGCCCCGACTCTCGTCCCATCTCCCGCCTCCCGTGAAGCCGTCCAGCCACCGTCATCGAGTCGAATCTTGCGCGCGCCGCCACCATCGTGGGCTCTGACAAGTTTACCCCTCCCCCTCCTTCTCCTCCTCCTCCTCCTCCTCCTCCTCTTCTTCTTTCTCTTGCTCCTCCTCCTGCTTCACCATGGCGCCGACCGACGACAAGGCATGCACTGTTCCCCGATGATTCGAGTCCGATCGCGCTGGTGGCTGACGGCGAGTTCCAGACTTCGCTCGAGGACGGGCTCAACCAGATGCTGGGCGATGCCGTCGATATGAACACGTTTAATCAGATACTCGAGATGGACGAGCCCGGCGATCGCGAGTTCAGCTCCTCCATCGTCTTCAGCTTCTTCAACCAGGCCGAGGAGACGTTCGAATCTATGGACAAGGCGCTGTGAGTGTTTTTTTTCTCCAGATTTTTTTTTTTTTTCTGGAGACGAGGCCTGTCCCCGCTTAACAGTCTCAGGGAAAAAAAGGATCTGGAAAAACTGGCTGGACTCGGTCACTTTCTCAAAGGCTCTTCTGCCACACTGGGCCTCGTCAAGGTGCGCGATGGGTGCGAGAAGATTGAGCGATACGGCAAAAACGAAAACGCGGATGGGTCGACGGAGCCAGATTCTGAATTGTGTCTGAAGCTCATCAGCGAGGCTCTCAGGACGGTAAAGGTCGATTACAAGGACGTCGAGCGCATTCTTAAGAGGTACTACGAGGGCGATAAGCTCAAAAGCGACGACGCATGATTCCCGCCGACTGGCATTCGTCTGGGCTGGCCACGCAGGCAAAAGCCCCCCCTCGTGATTTTTTCATATGGCAAAGCAGAAGCGAGAGTTCCTTTTCGGGACCAAGGGAGGCACCATTGTGGTTTTTTCTAGCAGCCGGATAACACGTTTGTCTACCGAGTGCAGATAGACATTACTCCAACACTCAGAGACGGACAACCCCCCAAAAGATAGTACACACACAAAGACGCCCCAGGGAAAAGACGGCCGTGGTTGTGGCAGAGACGACGAGAGAAGGCGACATGAAGCTGGCGAGAAAGTTTGGGGCAGTCGTGACGTCGGGGATATTGTTTCTGAGGAACCAAAGGGCCGTCGTCGAAGCAGGCTTACACGAAAGACGGTGCGACCAGTGCCACCGTCACCATGTCATGGCGGGTGGTGAGTGGGAAGCAAAGGCCCGAGAGGCTTTGGTGCCACGTTTACCGTCCGAGGAGGCAAGGTGAAGATGTGGGTTTATGGTCCGATGAGCTTCGTTGCTGGTCGGATGGTGTATTCGTAGTTTTTTATCTTCTTTTTCTCTTATAGAGTCTGACGTCGTGATAGGCTGGTTGTTGGATGGGTCGGGTGGTGTCGGCCCGGTGGTGAGGTTGCTATTCGTACGTCGTGTGTTTATGTCATGACCGGGGTTGAGCTTTTCACCTGGTGCGAGTGAAGACGATTCCATCTTTTATACGTTTGGCAGCCTTCGGTGCGGATTGAAGCGTCTCATGGTTTCTGGCGATGCGAATTGAGGTGTTTTGAGTCGAACACGATACTCGATCGCGCCTCCCAACGCCCATCGCGTCATCTGGGCAAGCTCATCTTCGAATTCGACCGACATCATCGTCAGCTCCATCCTACAGGACGCCCGACAAACACACTCCCTCCTCCCTCTACGCAACCCGTCCAGCTCTACACCATGGCGAGAAATCTCACGCACTTCATCAGCATCCCGCTCATGAGCGCGCAGTTCACGGCCAGCCTTGAAGCCTTCCGTCCCGTCGTCGCCAAACACGGCCTTTCACCGCTGTCGATCCGGTCCCCCCGCTCAATGCACTTCACCCTCGGCATTCTGAACCTGCCGGGCGAGACGGAGATATCGCGGGCCGTCCAGGTTCTGGAAGAGCTCAAGTCCAAGGAGATACTGGCGAACCTGGAGAATTCGAATCCGCGGACGGTGTGTATCCGTGGGCTGTATTCGCTTGACAGGCCTGCACGGACGGCTGCGCTGTACGCGTGGAGGCAACCCCCAGTTGGATGGCTTCAGAACCTTTGCGTTGCGGTGGAGAAGCATTTTTTCGACAACAAGGTAATACACCACTCGAACCGGAAGGAGTTGGTGTTGAGACCTACCATCTGGAACAACGTCCACATGAAGGATCGAGGAGGCCAAAGGGTCGATGCTAGGGCGTTGATTGCGGAGTACAAAGGCCGTCGTGTTTGGGCGGATCAGGTGCCTATTGACAAGGTGCAGATTTGTAGGATGGGGATGGTGGGGGATGAGGGGGACAAGCACTTTGCTGTTGAGGCTGAGGTTTCTTTGGATTGAGGTGTTGATTATAATAGAGGGCTTTGCTGTGGTTTTATGATTGCTTGAGGCTGTAACTTGTAAGTTGTTGGACTTGAGGGAAGTGTTGTGATGGCCTACCCTGTACCCCACCGACGTATACCTACTACCGGCGTACGAATCCGCTCTCTGTCCATCGACAACATGGTACAATCAAGGCGCCCAGCATCGTGTCTCGGCCCTGGAAAGCCATCAACGTCATCCAACCGCTAAGCGCGCGGCATCGTCACACTCGTCCTGGGCGGCAGCAGCCGCGATGCCGAGCCCGTTCCTCTGCTGAAGAAGAGAAGAAGAAGAGAAGAAGACGGCGACGATAACATGAAGACAACATCCAAGCGTCGAATCATGCCGCAAACAGGAAGCAGCCAAAGCAACAGCTTGGTCCACAGTCCAAGTGACAGCGACTCCGACCCCCCCAACTCAGCCCACGACCCCCCCAACCTCACAGCCTCACCACCCCCTCCCGAAACCAGCAAAGACGAACGAATCGCCCACCTCGAATCCGAAATAAGCCGTCTCCAACGAAGCCACCGCCGCGACGAATCCCAAACAACCCTCTTCTGGCAAGCCAAGCACAGCGCCCTCCACCGACAATTCCTCGACGCCGACACGCAGCTCCGTCTCGTGCGCTCCTCGCGCGACGACTTGCTCGACGGGTGGGAAGCCCTGCGGCGGGAGTTGGCGAGGAGGGAGGCCGATGTCGAGAGGTTGGCTGGGCAGGTCCGCGGGTTGAAGGAGTTTGTGTGTGAGAGGACGAGGGGGGGGGGGGAGGGGGGCGGGGTTTGCGATGAGGTTTTTGCCGAGGGGTTGGGGGGTTTGGCGGATGGGTTGCGGAACTGGGGGATTATTTACTTTCGGAGGGCGGGGGTTGGTTTGTTTTTTTCCTTCCTTTTTTTTTTCCCCTTGTTGGGGGGTGGGTTGTGGCTGACGG
>NJES01000032.1:0-58379 GCA_002591395.1 Ophiocordyceps camponoti-rufipedis | reverse complement strand
CCCTCAGCCCCTCCCTCCCCCCCTGCCATAGAACAGCCGACAAGACCAAGGGCGAGATCTCCCCCCCCATCTGGTACGCCTCCAACATCGACGTCCCCAGCGCCCACCTGCCCCTCATCGCCAAAGCCGTCCTCGTAGCCGAGAATCCCTATCAAAGAAAGTCCGTCTGCCATCTCCCCCCCCCTCTTACACCCCCGCCGCTAACCTCTCTCCACCACCCAACAGATCCCCTACAGCCACGCGCGCCGACTGGCGACAGGTAGAGAACGAGGTCCGCGTCCTCCTCCTCGACCTATGCGCCATCGCCCTCTGCAACCCGGCCTCCCCGCCCTCGCTCGTCCACTCGGCCCTCGGCATCGGCATGTACGGCGACTTCTTCACCGACCCTTACGAGCGCCAGGCCATCCGCACCGTCGTCGAGAGGTACCGCGACGCCCACGCCTGGCCCGTCAAGAGTCTGCTCGAGAAATTCCGATGACGACGACGACGACGACGACGACGACGACGACGACGCCATCCTTTCCCCGTACATACTCCTCCCCTGGATCCTCATCCCGCCATTCTGAACTCGGTAGTTGAGCGAGGGGAAAAGAAAAGGAAATACAAAAAAAAAAAAAAAAACAGTAGTGAGAATCAAGGTGGCTGGATTGATGGGCTGGCCCATCAACATGGCAAAACATGGCGAGGCTTCAAAAGCTTGTCCTTTACGAGGCGCTTGGGACGAGATACGACCATTTCTGATTCCGTCTTTCCTCATCACATCGATACCAAAGCAATTGACTTCTTCCGGCGCTTCATCTCATGTCTCTCACGTCTCGCATTATTAACGTCTAAAGCAATACAGGCTGGCTGTCTAAAGTGTCAAAGCCGTGGCAGTGATGCTGTATCCATGTCTACCAGCGCCAACCCCCTTTTCCCGCTAAATCACAACATGTCCTGTATGTGAGGCCGTAACACGTTACTCGTCCTCTTCGTGACTGCTTCCCGCGCTGTCCTCCGAAATCGCACCGTCGATCAGGTCGTCTCCGTCGGAGCCATCGCCCTCGTCGTCGTCCTGGGGGTCTTCTTCCTCTACTGAGTCCCCGTCGTCGGACGACGTGTCTGACGTCTGCTGCTCCGAACGGCCATCGGACGGTTCGACATCGGATGGGGCGGCGCGGAGGCGAGACGTTGGCCCACCGCGAACGGATTCGTCATCTTCATTGTCCTCGGAAGAGCTAGACGATTCAACGTCGGCAGGGCCGGTTCGGCGACGAGACGACGTAGCGCCGTGGACGGGCTCATCGTCGGAAGTGCCAGACGATTCGGATTTGCATGAGGCAGCGCGGCGTCGAGACGATGACCCGCCGTTGACAGCTTCATCGTCGTCCTCATCGCCATCGTCGTCCGAGTCGGAAACGATGCGGCGAGCCAGGCGAGGGCGCTTGACCCTAGTCTCGTGGTCGTCGTCGTCATCGTCGTCGTCGTCGCCACAGTCGTCATCATCGTCGGAGTCTATGACAATCTTGCGCTTGAAAGACCCACGCTCGGTTTGTTTAACAGATTGTTCCTCATCCAGCTCAGGACTCGAAAACCTCGCTTCGGAAGGGTCACGGGCGGCCTGGAGAAGGCTATCTTGGTCACTATCCTCGAGATTCTCCCCTTGGACTGGGATAGCACCAGTGTTGTCCTCTTCCTCGTCGTCATCATCTAAATCGGAATCGTCGATACCCTCGCTCTCGTACTCGTCTAGATCGGTACCGGTAGACTCGTCAGAATCGTCATCAGCACTGCTATCTTCACCATTATGGTGACCATCGGACTCGAGATGGGGTTCGTCTCTGTTCTTCAGCAGATGCCGGTAACGTCCGACGGAGTCCTCAAACGTGAAGGTAACCATGGGCAAGAGTTTAATGCCACGGTCCTGGGTGAGACGCGAAACGTCTTTGGTGAGGAACGGATCGAGGTCTTCCGGCATCGCAAAGTCAGGAAACACGTCGATGTCGGGCCAGCAGTAAACAGTCTGTGTGTTTTCACCTACACCAGGCTTCTCCTCAAACGTCTCGACCAGTACTTGATGGGTGCGTTCGGACACGACCCAACGGATACGGCGAGTTCGGATGTCCCAGTCATCAATCTGATGAAAGAGTCTTTTCAAGTTGGGAAAGTTGCGGAACAAACGCAAAATGCGCGTCGTCATGGACGAAGGTCCCGGAGGTTCGTCAACGCGCAACATGGGGAAAGCGAGGTTCCGGATAGGCTCGGTCTGGAGCGCTGGTATGGAGAATTCCATTCTGACAAAGGGAGAAACGAGGGCGATGATATCGGAATACTGGTTAAACACCATAGAAGCGTCCTCTTTGCCGTCGTAGTCGGCCTTGAAATGGAGGGTGTGGGGGTAGACAACCTTGGCTAGACGGCGCGACTCGCGATGGACGGCCATGAGGCGTCGCAGAGGCCTCGTCTGATCAATAACATTGGGGGAGACGACGAGATTACCGGCAAATTCGGAGTTTGGCATGACCATGAAGCGCAGGACGCGGGCCTTGGCTTCGAGGTCGGAGCAGAACATTTCCCAGACGCGAGCGCGAAGCTCGGGGGGAAACTGCATAAAGCAGGAGAAGGAAGTTCCGGACGAAGAAGAGGAAGCGTCGTCGCTCTCGGAGTCGCTGCCGCTCGAGTTGGAGTCGCTGTCGCGGGATTCCTCGGCCTCGAGGTCGAAGAAGCCCAGCTCCCCGACGCTATTGCGCCTGACCATGGCGAAGAAGGAGAATGCCTTGGGATGCCGCAGTCGGCACCCGTAGCTGGAGATAGTAGTCGATGAGGCCTATGCCAGAGAGAGCCTCAAGTCTTCGTCGGGAGCTTGAGGTAGGACGAGGAAGCTGGAGGAGCTTGGATGGGCGAGGCGAGGTGGAAAAAGTGGGAGGAAGAGTGGATCCCAGAAGTGCGATTGGCTGAGTGGTGCAAATTGCTGACATAAAGACCTGTCAACCTCAAAGAACCCATCCATTTGACGACGATGGATTCAAGAAGCACATTTGGTCCACGCCCCTGCACTCTCCAGTCGAGTGGACGGCAGAGTGCCTGAGTGGTCCAAAGGGCACGACTAGAAATCGTGTGGGTTCGCCCTCGCAGGTTCGAATCCTGTCTCTGTCGGGGGAAGGACTGGAGAGGGAGTTGGTTCTCTCTATTTTTGTCTTGGTTGAGACGACCGTCGGGATGCATCCGATGTTTGATAAGAATGCCTTGGAGGCTATGATTTTTTTGACCGCCTGCAAAGGGCCCATCTGTCTAATCGATGTCACTATGTAATTATACAACGTGTGCCAACGCCGGCTCTTCTGAAGCACAAATAGACAAAAGAAGAAAAGGTATCTACAGCCGAGATGCGAAGAAGGAAGAAGGAAACTCAGCTCAGACGGCTACTCGAAGAAGCTCATCCAGGCAAAGGCGACGACGGTACCGCTCAGCATCAAAAAGGTGACGATGCCGGCCCCAGCTCGGTCTGCGGCGGTGATGGGCTTCAATGGCTTCTCGCCGTTGACGAAACCGCCGCCTCCAGCGCCGGGATCCCCCTTGGAGATGCCGCCGGTGTCGTGCGAGACAGGTGGCTCAACGTTGTCTACCAACAGGCTCGAGACGGCGGCCAAGACATTCATGGCTTCGCCAGCGCCGCTCGTCTTGTCTTGGAGCGGATCGACGAAGGCGCCGCTGGACCAGTAGAAGCCACAGGCGCGTCCGGAGGCGCCGCCGGTGCACTGCTTGATGGCAGCCTCGGTGGAGGAGCGCAGGACGGGCATGATGGTATCCCGCGTAAAGGGCGCGACCTGGGTGACGACGGCGAGCCAGCGATGGGTGTAGCCCTTGTAGGTGATCATATCTGGCGTGCAAAGCCTTGGATTGCGCGCCTCGCAATGAACCTCGTAGGCGATGCCCTTGGGGAAGAAGAAGGGCAGAGTGCTCTCTGTCAGTTTGCGGACACGCTCTTCCCACTTCTTTTCGCCCCTGGTCTGTAGACTGTGAGTTGAAGAGCCATGGGTAGGGAACGGGAAAGGGCAGAAACTCACAAAGTTGTACATGAAAGCCGCGCCCTGCAGCAAGACGGCGGCATTGTAGGAAAAGGTGGCCGTGTTTACGTCGGTGCAGTTCTTGTTGACGTGGCCGCCGTCATAGACGTGGTAGCTCTTGTGATCGATGTAGTTGACGGCCCAGAGCCAGTCCCACGTCTTCTCTGCATAGTCGGCGTAGCTGCTGTTGCCCGTGTAGCGAGCAAGACGGGCGCCGATGTTGAAGAAGCACCCGTTGGCGATGGCTGCCGTCGACAACACCGTCAGCGGCCTTCCAACAAGTAACAACACTAGGGAGACACGCACTATTCTTATAACCGTATCCAGAGTTGGAAAAGGGAATCTGCCAGCGCATGCCGCCGCCGCACTTCTCGTCGTGCCGCTGTGGATCGGCCATGGTGTTCCAGACGGCCTGTGCCAGGGCCAGCCACTGGGGCTTATCAGCCGGAGGGTTAGGGAACTTATTCTCGGCTGCTAGCATGGCCGACATGCCCCAGAAGCCCTGGTCGTCGTTTCCGAGCGAGAGCGTGTGGTTGGCCGGCTGGTAGTCCTGATTCTCGCCCACCTGATGCAGCATACCCTCCATGACGACGTGGTTATAGCTCGAGTCGCCGGTCCAGCGCCAGTAGTCGATGTAGGTGCCCATCATGGCGCCGCCCTCCCACCAGTAGTAGGGGCCGTGCGGAGGGGGACCGGGGAGGATGCCGGGGATGCCGCCCGAGTGGTTGCCGACGTAGAAGAGCATCATGTCGTAGGCCAGCGTCCGGGCCGATTCGCGGATGTCGTCTTCGGCTGTCAGCCCACCACGAGCTGGGTTGCTGGACGAGTCGATACCTACCGGGCGTGTCGATCTTGTACGGCGATTGAGCCCCGGCCGCGGCCCGGAGCAGCAGGCCGCCGGCGAGCAACAGACGCCGGACCCTCGACGACCAGGCCATGGCGGACGGGCTGTCAATCAGGTTTCAAACGTGGAGAAGCTCAAGGTTGGACAGTGCAGGCGGTGGGGAGTGAAGCTGCCATGAGCTGACGTCGTCAACAGAGGAGGAGAGGAGAGGGCGTTTGGGCTGGGACGATGAGAGAGGGAAAAGGAGGCATATCCGGACAGGGGGGCCACCACAGTCTATCGAAGAGACGAGAGGGGCTCCGGTAGGTAGAGTGCATACGGGCGGCAAATAACAACATCACCAAGGCGAGGGAAAATTGGCCAGACGGGGGGGCTGTGCCAAACTTTGTATGGGACCGGAAACGAAACGGGGAATTGGTCGGCCTTGGCAGTATGCAGCCAGCAAGGAGGAGGAGGAGGATGATGAGCAGGATGACGGCCAGATACGTGTATTAGAGTTGAGGAACTTGATGAAGAGTTGAAACAAGGTTGATGGCCTAGGCTGTTCTACAGCTCTTCTAGAGGCGAGTCCAAGACGACCGACCATCTCCCCCTTATTCTGATGTTGATAGACAACGGACAGGGAAGCCGAATAGACGCCCGGAATTACCAGATTATGCGGGCGGGAAAAGGAAGCAAAAAAGGGGGGGGTTGCCGTGCATGTGCGGAGCCCATTCCATGGCGCTTCCACGCTCAGCCTCAGGCGTTGAGAGTTATTAATAAAAGAAGGGTGGCTGTGCTAGGCTTCAATCTTTCGGCGGAAAAGGGACGATCCACCGCCGGTCAATCCCGGGGCTGGGAGCCGAGCCGGAGGTGGGCGGGGGCCGAGATGCGTTGACACATGCTTGTACGAATAGCTTTGACCTTTATCTGCCGGTGTATATCTCTGAAATCACCTGCATCATGATGTATGTACGGATATGCACACTCTCAGCCCTATAGCTGTACGGACGACTCGGATCGAGATGACGCATACAACTCCTTATATATCATCGTCACCAAATTATCACTCTTAGACTCGGGTAAGTCAAGACGCACATCCATCATATCCTACCCGCTCATCATACACATGCCCTCAAATACTCTGCGGCCCGTAGCTCTGATCCGGCTCAACAACGACTCCATTCTGGAGCTGCACGTCGGTGTAGCTCGGCCAGATAATGAGCCTCTTGTTCCTCTCAACCACGGACAGCACGGTGAAGCCCTGCCCCTCGCCGAAGTGGTCGTTCCAGCCCGAGGTGACGGTGAAGGCGCCGCAGGTGGTGGGCTTGCCATCGGCGCGCGAGGCCCTGGCCTTGGAGGTGGCGTTGACGGTGAGGGTGCATTCCGTCTTCTTGCCCTCGTGCGTGTCGATCTTAAAGGTCCAGGTGCATTGGCTGTCGTGTTCGTTGCAGACGCGCTTCATGTGTTCGATGACCCATTGAGGCGTGGCGGCCATCATGGACTTGGCTGGGGCGGCGAGGGCCGTCGTGGCGGCCAGGAGGGAGGCGAGGAGGGTGCTGGCGAGCTGCATGGTGGGTGGTTGGTGTGTGTCTTGGAAGAAAAGTCTGAGATGATGCTGGTGGAGGAAGCTGTAGATGATCAGGCAGAAGAAGAAGGGGAAGAAGCCGTAGACGATGGGATGATGTGAATACACAAAACTCCCGGGCCCAGACAGACTCTTATATACATCCTCATCCTCTCCATCCATCTCCCTTCACGTTACATCTCGCAACATACCCATCTCACCGGCTCAGCAACAACGTGCAGACATGATCTACCCACAGCTGTCCATAGACACGGGCTGACGTGCAGTCAGCCGGCTCACAAGTAACAAATCGTCGTCCAAACCCCCTTCACATGACTCGTATCCGTGGCGTCAAAGTCTCAAGCCACCGAGGACGACAAGGCCGGCAAAGGGTCTCTCTCTTTCCCCCCCCTCTTCCTTTTTCCCCCCTTCTCGCGCCGTCGATGACACCCTAGCCCGTCGGATGCCGACCGCTGACGGACCGCTCGTATCCTATTTATAGACGGCGACTTCCGGCCCGGTTGTGGCGTTGTCGTCCTGAACCCCGGGGCCGTTGCTCGTCGATGGCCGGGCTTTTCGGCATGTAGATGTGCTGGGCAGGAAGAGTAGTTTCATGCTGTATTGCTGGTTACATGTACACACATGTATGGAATGGAGAGGGCTGTCGTATGCATCATCGGGTCGGAAACATGGGAATAGGATAGATGGAGAAAAGGTATGCCTCGAGGGTGGCGTCATGGTGTCAGGCCGAGTCCGAGCCCGGAGTAGCGCCCGATGATGGATGGCTGGTTACATCGAGAGCGAGAATCATACCACCGAGTTAAGCCCGGACATGACCAACATAGAGCGAGCCCTATAGTATAGTAAGCTCGTATGACGAAGGGGACACAGCCACTCGCTCACTCAACCCGATACAAGGCATTTGGCAGGTGAGACAGCAATGGAAACCGTTGTCGCATCGGCCGACACGAGATGGACGCACATGTCTATGCCGTGTCTGTTGGAACTATTGCCGTCGGCAGCCGTCGCTTCGAGAGTCAGAGTTTCAACGTCCAAGACGCCATGGTCACCATGACCTCACGGAGAGACAGGCTATCCGTAGGTAGAAGAGACCAAGGCCCAGAGAGTAGCAGGCGACTCATCACGGGAACAGGTTGCGCGCGATGCTACCCCAAGCCTTGCCGTACAACACAAAGTAAACTCCCTCCTACATACCAAGAAGCTCTCGACGGGCTTCCCATGATCCGCCACCGGCCTTGTTCAACCGTGAAGCTCGCCGGACGTGTAAAAGAAAAGAGGAGGTGCTAGATGCCGCACCGCGAGTGCCGAGCGATGGCTTCCCCCTTCCTCCGCTCCGCTTCCGGCCTTGTGCAGCAGCAGCAGCAGCGTCGTATCGCTGACTCCCAAGCCGAGTCCCTCGCAAGACAAGAAACGACCATGGCCTCGATGGTCACGCTCCAACGTCCTCGTCCTCGCCGCCAACCTTCAGGATGAAGCCACAAGCCGCGCTGCTGCCGTCACTGCTACCGGCCATCGTCGCCAGCCTCTCCAGCATCCCCTCCGCGCTGTACACCTCGTCTGGAACGGGCTTCTTTGCTCTGTCCGAGGCGCGGGTCATTGACGTGGACGCCTGCTATGCTGTGGCGAGGGATGGGCTCGGATCGACGCTTATTCCCCCTTCGTTACTCGACTTTGCTCTCACCTTCAGCCGCGATGTCGAGGCCGTCTTGGGCTTCCGCATTCCCGTCAGTCATGAGGGTAGAAGCCGGGCAAGGGGCATCTTCCTCACCATCGACGACGATGCTTCGGCTTACACCGACGCTGCCGGCCGAAAGACCTCGGAGGGCTACTCCCTGACCGTCAACTCATCCGGCATCTTCATCGCCGGCGCCAGCCCTCTCGGAGTCTGGTGGGCCACCCGGACCGTCCTCCACCAGGGCCTTCTCCACGGCCGGATCCCCCATGGCCATGGCCGGGATGCTCCGGCCTGGAGAGAGCGCGGCATGATGCTCGACGCCGGCCGACATTTCTACCCAACGGGGTTCCTCACGGAGCTGTGCGCGTACATGTCCTTCTTCAAGCAGAATGTTCTTCACCTGCATCTCAGCGATAATCTATACAATAATAAGAAGTACACGCGCGAACAGTCGCTACGCCTCGGCGCCTGGTTCCGCCTCTGGTCTGACGCCCAAGAGCTTCGAGGCCTCAGCTCCGGCCGCAACGAGTCATACTCTCGCTCTGAGATGGAGGACCTTCAGCGGACTTGTGCTGCCCGAGGCGTCACCATCGTGCCGGAGTTGGAGGCTCCGGGCCATGCGCTCCCCATTGTTCAGTGGCGGCCGCAGCTGGGGCTGAGAAAGGACCTGAGCCAGCTCAACATCTCGCATCCGGAGACGATACCGACTATCAAGATGATTTGGCGTCATTTCTTGCCCTGGTTTCACTCCAAAGTCGTCTCTATAGGGGCTGATGAGTACACGGGGCCGGTCAATGACTACGGTCGCTTCGTCAACTCGATGAATGCCTTTATCCAGCAAGAGTCTAACAAGACCAAGGCGGTGCGGATCTGGGGCACCTTTCCTCCAGATAAGAGACCGAGCTTCGTCAATGTAGATCGCGACGTCTCGATTCAGCACTGGAGTTACCACGAAGACAACCCTTACTACGACTTCATCCGCAACGGCTACTCCGTCGTCAACTCCATGCACGACTTCTACGTCGTCAGCAAATGGGGCCATTACCCAAACACCCTCGACGCTGCCAGGACCTTTGATGGCAACCCCAATGGCAAGGAGCCGTGGTATCCTCACATCTTCAACTTGCACAAGGCGTCTGACAATGCACGACGCGACGAGCCTCTCGTCATTGGCGCCATCACGCCCCTATGGAACGACTACGGGCCCAATGCCAGTGTCTACTCAGAAGCCTATTACGCCTGGCGCCGAGGCTTGCCCGCCCTGGCTGATAAGCAATGGGGCGGACGGCTGACGTCGAGGCAGTTCGATCGCCTCTTCACCGACCTCTATCCTCACGCACCGGCTCAGAACCTAGAGAGGAGGATCCCGTCCAAGGGGGATGTCATATTCGAGTACGATCTCAGCCAGATGGTCTCGAGCACGAGCAATACCATCAAGGATCTCTCACCCAATGGCTACGACGCCATCACCAACTGCGCGCCCATGGACTCGTCTCTCCATATGACGCCGAAATGCGAGCTGAAGACGCCCTGGAGTTCCAAGGGAAGAGACTACACCCTGACCGTGAAGCTCAAGATCGAACGTCTCACCGATTCCGGAAACACGACGCTCCTCGTCGGCGCAGACTCAGTCCTGATGCTCACGCCCACCATCACCCTCTTCGCATCCGGAACCTACCACCACCTGAAACTCTACTTCCCCATGGGTGAATGGATCGAGTTGAGTCTACGGGGTCGCGGGAACCAGACGTTCATCTCGCTCGAGCGTATGAGGGACAAGGTCGCCATGGGAGAGGAAGAGTTTCGCGTGGTAATGGGCATCGACGGTGAGCGCCTTCACTCGGATGTTGTGGCCATAGAGGCCCCCATAGAAAAGGTAACGGGATGGAGAGGCCAGTTACGAGGCTTGCGGTTGACGCGGAGGGCGTAGCTGGAGATCCGATATCGCAGGGCCGCATCTGCCAGTGTAACGCTGGGAGGCTGTTTGCCCGCCACTGCAGATAGGTTTGGATACATACACGTCATTATGCCATTGCTCGACTTCTTCTCTGGCTACGTGTAGATGGGAGAAACTTTGTCTCTTCTCCCAGGGTGAATTGAACTGAGGTTTGCATCTCACGATGCCTGTTGCTGTTGACGAGCAGAGTTTCGAAGCGGACGACGATGCACAGCTTCTACCGCCTACAGACACCGGTCGAGGGGCGTACGTGGCTCTCGCGTGCTGCACCGTCTCCCAAGCTCCCATCTGGGGTGAGCTCCTCAAGCAGATATACCACTACCAGACACGCTGCTAAGTGGCAGGCTAGGATACTCGGTCTCGTTCGGCATCTTTCAAGAATACTACAGCAACGACAGCGGCATCCCCGGCTCTCCCGGGGCCTTTGCCTCTATAGGCGCCGCTCAGGTAGGCGTCATGTACCTCCTGATGCCCGTCATCTTCGTCCTCCTCTACCGGAGACCGCGATGGCGCCCCTGGTGCGGAAGACTGGGCCTGCTCATCACCATGGCCAGCATCTCGGCCTCGGCCTTCGTCTCGACTGTTCACGGCCTCATCGTTACTCAGGGGGTTGTCTATGCTCTCGGCTGCGCGCTGCTCTTCAGCCCCGTCTCCGTCTATATGGATGAGTGGTTCGTTCGCTTCAAGGGCGCGGCCTACGGTGTCATGTGGGGAGGGAAGTCGGCTGTTGGTGTTGGCATGCCCTTTGTTTTCAGTGCCATGCTGAGCCGCTTTGGTTTGAGGATCACGCTTCTCTCCTGGGCTGTTGCTTCTGCGTTGTTGACGCTGCCGGCTCTCGTTCTCATGAAGCCTAGGCTGCCTCTGCCCGCTGCTGGCGACGTCCGTGGCTCCCGGCCGCTGTCCTGGCGCTTCATCCGCTGTACCGTCTTCTGGATGATGCAGTTGGGCGTCGTGATACAGTCGCTGGGCTACATGATGCCCTCTACGTATCTGGCCAGCTACGCCTTGGCCATCGGCTTGCCTCCAGTCACGGGGCCGCTGCTCTTGGCTGCCTTCTCGTTGGCTTCGGTGCCCGGTTCCATCATCCACGGATTCCTCGGCGACAAGGTGTCTGCCAGCAAGGCCATCTTGATGTCTTCGTTCGGAAGCGCCCTGCCCGTCTTTCTGCTCTGGGGGCTGAGCCTTCACTTTGCAAATGTCATGGCCTTTGCCCTCGCTTTTGGCTTCTTTGCCGGTTTGTCACAGCTACGAAGCCGACTCCTGAGCTCTGTTGTGCTGATGCTTCTTAAAAAGGGGGTTTCAGCTCTACCTGGTCGGGAATGGTCAACGAGATCCAGAAAGTCGACGCCAGTGCCGAATCGTCTATTGTCTTTGGCATGCTTCTCGGCGGTCGAGGACTGGGCTTTGTTTTGAGCGGTCCCGTCAGCGGAGCTCTGCTTTCAACGCGGTCGAGGCTGATGGACGGGACACTGGGATACGCTACTATCTATGGCCCAATGATCATCTTCACCGGCACCACGGCGGTCTTGGGTGCCTGGGGGGCTTATTGTATTATCGCTGAGGCGGCAATGCTGTCTTGGTGTGCACGTCGGGATGCACTGCGTCTGGAGGACGATCTTGAAACCGAGAGATCGGCTTGAAAGCATCAGAGGTTTGGTCTAGCAAACGTCATTGTCCTCTGATGCCGAACAGATCTGCGGTGTAAGTTCCCGGGTGAGACACGTGTAAGCCGGGACGGGTGCGGTTTCAGCGACTCTCAGGCCTCGATGGATGTTTTTGTTGCGTGACAGCAGCTTATGGTGACACAAGTCCACATGCACATACATTTATTGACCCGATGGCTCTGGATGAACTGTGTCCGCATTCTGAAATAGAAGCATCTACCTAGACAACTGGAACGTCTCAAAGTCGTTCTGTCGACTGTCCAGATCCAAAAGTCGGTGGCCGGTCACGAATCGTAGACCCGTCACCCCGGCCGAGACACAGTCTATGTCCTTTCAATCTTAACCCGTGATTCCGCTATTTCAGTCCAAGCTGCTGTGCTTATCCGAAACAGAGTCCGGGCACTACGTGTAGCCTGCTCAACTGCCAACTTTTGAGGCAAAGGCGCCTGGCTCTGCAGTCTTGTAAGTACTTGCATGTTACGAACAGTTCAATCATATCAGACCCATCAGTGAGCCCTGGATCGATCATCGAATATGCCATTGCTCCCAAGACGTTTCCATTCGGACAGCATTCCATCCAGATAAACAAGGTGAGACAGTGTTCTAAACCCACCGCTAAAACCGCAGTCGGTAGGGCAGTTTCTGAGCATAGCCCCGTGTCCTGCTCTTCTGACGGCGTATCACGGCGGTGTCGAGGCCTGAGTCTCGCCTTGGCCTAGATCAACAGCTTACCTCGGGTGAGCAACGGGGTTTAATAAGGGCCCGGCGAGCAGGACTCCTTACATGGAGCCAACGACAGAAAGAATTCACAACACAGATGAGGACCTTTCAAGCCTTCACCATTGCTCTGGTCGCCAGCACCGCCGCCGCTGCGGCTGACACGATGCTAGGCTTCGAGGCTTCGAGCGTCCATGGCGCCGTCGACTTTGGTCAGGCCTACGCTGATGGAGCTCGCTTCGCCATCATCAGGGCCAGCTCTGTCAGCTACTCCTCATGTATCCGTAAGACTCTAGACTAATGGAGACGAGCGAAGACGACAGGAGGCTCTAGTCATGTAGACCGCACATTCAGGCAATTCCAGCAACAAGCCGCAGACGCAGGTCTAATCCGCGGGGGATACCACGTCGGCCAGCCGGAGAGGGCCTTTGGCGGCATCCAGGCCAAGTACTTTCTCCAGAACGGCGGCGGCTGGATTAACGACGGCATGACGCTGCCCGGAATGATGGTCTTGACGGATAGAGACCACCGGGAGACACGAACGTGCTACGGCATGACGCCCAAGGAGATTCAGCGCTGGATCATCGAGTTCACCGAAGTCTACCGCGCCTCGACGAGCATCTACCCGATGTTGTACACCACGACGGGCTGGTGGAAGCAGTGCACCGGCAACACGATTAATCTCATGAACCGCGCTCTGCTCGTCGTCTCGGATCACGGTGACAGGCTCGGTGAGCTGCCGGCGGGCTGGAAGAAGCACACATTCTGGGAATATTCAGCCAGTTCTCCTTGGGCGGGCGGGTCGTATGTCTTTAACGGCGACGAGGCGGGACTCAATAGGACGGCTGTGGTTGGGCGTCCGGATTAGCGGGCTCAGGAGGCGGTTTGTCGTGTAAGTAGGCTGCTTTGAAGCCGATGCTGGAGGTTTGTATAGCAGGGACATGAATCCATGATGTATGCAGAGAGAAGAGAGAGAAGCACCCTTAGATATGAATATACGACAAGATTGGGTGATCCATGCAGTCATTCAACATGAGGGAGTGATGACGGGCTCTTCGCACTGTGATTCGGTGGCAATAATCGTACTTATGAATGCTTCATCGCCGCTCTCCCAAGATTATACATATGCACACACACGTCACCGGCTTCCACTACAAGTATTCATCTCATCCGCAACCCTCCAAGCCCCATGACTCCCGACGACAACTGCTACAAGCCCAATGCTTCCCGCTCAGCTACTCCGTCCCCTGTCCGTCCGCCATCTCACCCCCCGAGCGCGACACCTCAGCACCGCAGCAGCAGACATCGCCTCCCTCCTCTCCCAAAAGCTCGCCCGCTCAACGACAGTCCATCGCCAGAAGCTCGACGCAAACCAGCTGCAGAAGCTCTGTCTGACGCTCGGAACCCCTCGTCTCGGGGACGTCGACGTCTCGCTCCGGCCGCCTCCGGATGGATCCCCCGTTCCCCCGGGCTATCATCTCGTCTACTTCACCCCTCTCGTTCCCGAGTCGAGCCTCGGTCCGGACGGGAGTGACGCTACCTTTAATGCTCCGGCTCCGTTTACTAGGCGGATGTGGGCGGGAGGGACCATGTCCTGGTCGGGCGACGCGCTCCGTGTAGGGGACGAGGTTGAGGAGCGGACGAGGCTGGTGAGGGCTACGGCGAAGGAGGGCTCCAAGGGAGATATGATTCTCGTCGACGTAGAGAAGGAGTTGGTGTCTTCTCGAGGCTGCTCGGTGGTTGATCGACGAGCGTGGATCTTCCGGCCCGGGCTGAGCACTCCGGTGATGCCGGTCACGTCGTCTTATAAAGGCCAGGCTACGGTGGAACAAGGGCAACCGGAAGAGGGTGAGTTCTCTCAGATGATGCTATATGACTTCAATGATGTAACCGCTCACCTCTCCCAGACCAGCTCAATCATGTTCCAACCCGTAGCCTCTCCTGGTCCCAAACAGCCCTATTCCGATTCTCAGCCCTCACCTTCAACGCACACAAAATCCACTACGACAAAGACTGGTGTCAAAAGGTCGAGGGCCACCCATCGCCCGTCGTCCACGGGCCGCTGACGTTGCTCTCCATGCTCGACCACTGGCGCGACGTTCACGGCTCGGGAAAGCAGCTGCTCTCCATCGACTATCGCGCCCTGAAGCCGGTATATGCTGGCGAAACGTACCGCGTTAGGACGGGGAGTTGTGAGGAGGTTGTGGCGGAGAAGAACGGGGTCGTCTGCATGCGAGCCGAGCTTCAATCACGCAGCTTGGGTGCTTAAAAGCCGCGAGAATTATGTCTCGTTTATGTATTCGTAGTTATGCCGCCTCGACGTGAGATAAATACCGCATCCCCCCGCAGCAAGCATGAACCGAGGTAACTTGAGCTCCTAGTCATGTCTACTGTGAGGATCATGGCTTCTCGCAGAATGGCAACGAGACAGGTACTGCCGTCATGGAAATACGTATGCTAGACGTTGGCTAATAAATAGGCAAGCTCGTGTCGAGACGGCATATAAGATGGCTCAGCCTCCAGGAGCATCAATCGCAAAAGATGCTCAGCCAAGTAAAGAATGCTCAGGGTCCACCGTCTTACACTGCCTCTAACAGATGCAGCTTGGCATCAGGACTCCGCGGACTAGGCTCGTTGGGTCTGTGGATGAGGCTCGGGACGCCATCAAGGAACTGGGTAGGTTGCATTTCGGCTCCCATTTACACATTACACAAGGCGGAACAAGTGGAAGCTGATCTCGTAAAGGCATCCCGTGTATCTTCGCAGTAGAAAAGCAAGGTCGACAAGGCGCCTTTGGAAGCGGCTCACCAGCGGACCATAAGCTGATAGACACCGTCGACAAGGCCACAGCAATAGCATCGCAGATTCTCAACCGCCGAAGCTCCAACCAAGACAGTTCCCTCATAATGAGCCAGCTGCGCGTGACAGAACACATCCAATCCGATGCAAACTGGTATCTCGCCATATCTATCAACAGAGAGAGCTACGGACCGGCCATAACCATTTCGAGGCGAGGCGGCATGACCATCGATGAGATAGCCAGGGTCTACCCCGACAGCCTCTACACCTTTCCCTTTACTCTCTCAACCGGCATCACGACAAGCCTCATGTCACAAATACAAACACAACTCCAGCTATCAAGCGTCCAATCCAGCAGTCTCAAGCACCTCCTACACCAAGCATTCACCGTCTTCTCCAAGAAAGACGCGACCCTCTTCGAAATCAACCCAATGACCATGTCAAAAGACGGAAGCATAGCCAGCCTCAGCACAAACCTCCTCATCGACGACGCCGCAAAGAAGCGCCAGCCGGAACTATCGGCCCTCCGGGATAGAAGCCAAGATGTCGCGGAAGAAGTCGAGGCGGAGAAGCACGGCTTGGTATACGTCAAGATGGAGGGAGACATTGGCATCGTCGTCAATGGGGCTGGACTGGCGATGGCTACCAACGATGCCATTGGCTCTCACGGCGGGAAGAGCGCAAACTTTCTTGATACGGGTGGGAAGGCGACTACGGAGACGATGATGAAGGCATTTGAGATTGTGACGCGGGACGAGAGGGTCAAGGCTATCCTCGTCAACATCTACGGGGGTGCGATCCAGCCCCGATATTCCCCCTTTATATCTTGAAAAGAACGAGCTGACAGGTCGACGTCCAACAGGCCTCACCCGCTGCGACATGATTGCCCAGTCCATCATCGGCGCCGCGCGGGGGCTGGACGTGCGGGTGCCGATGGTGGTTCGGCTTCAGGGGACCAACTCGGAGCAGGGTCTCAAGATGGTGAGTCCATTGTTTGTTCGGTTGCCTGTTGACTGTTACTGACGGTGTGAAAGCTCGAGGAGGCCGACTTGGACATCGATATGGTGGTTGAGTCGGACTGGCGGGCGGCACGGCGGGTGGTAGAGCTGGCAAGGGGAGCTGAGTCTACGAATACATGCAAATGATGTGATATATCTGGGGCCTAGAATCAGCGGAGGTAGGGGGGAGTTCGACATATTCAGCTCAGTCACCTCCCCAGCAACTCCTTCATCCTCATACCCATATCCCCAGGATGAGCAACAACCACAGCGCCAGCCCTCCGCAAAGCATCAGCCTTTTCACCCGCCGTCGCATCCCTCGGCGTCAATATAGCCCCAGCATGGCCCATGGTCCTCCCCCTCGGAGCCGTCAGCCCAGCCACCAAGGCGATGACGGGCTTGGGCTTCGCAACAGTCCGGCCATGGACCCCGATCAACTCCGCCGCCCTCAACTCCTCGTCTCCGCCAATCTCGCCGATGAGAATAATGCCCTCTGTCGCGTCGTCGCTGAAAAAGATGCTGAGGGCATCCACCATGCTGGTTCCTATCTCAACCATCAGCCTCACTCTCACAACGGGAGACACCCCTCACAAACCAGGCATCGAATCCCCCCCAATAGCAACAACAAGACTCTGCCCCAGCCCAACAGCACTCGTCGCCCCAACAGCCTCATAACTCAGCGTACCAGACTTGGACACAATGCCGACGCAGCCCCTCCGATACTGCCGGAAAGGCATGATGCCAACCCGACATCGACCAGGCGAGATGATACCCGGAGAGTTAGGCCCCACGAGCCGCGTCTTGTCTTGACAGGCCAGCGCCTCGTGGACGCGCATCAGGTCGTGGACGGGCATGTGTTCGGCCACGGAGACGACGAGCGGCACTTGTGCCTCGATGGACTCGATGATGGCCTTGGCTGCGAACTGGGCTGGGACGAAGACGGCGCTGACCTGAGGGCGAATCTTGTCCATGGCCTGAGGAGTCCCGTGAGCTGACATGTTTCGTCGGGGATACTGTCATCTGACCTCGGCAACGGTGCTGAAGACGGGGAGACCGAGGTGATGACAGCCTCCTTTACCGGGGGAGACGCCTCCCACGACGTTAGTGCCGTAGTCGATGGTCTCTCTCGCATTGGAAGTGGCCTTGGATGCGTCATTGCTTCGGCTCATGAGTTTCTAAGACTGGGTGGACGCACTGCCTGGCCCGTGAAGCCTACGAGTCTTGTTTAGCAGGCATCTGGCCGCTTTCAAGTCATCACCAACCGACCTTGATACATGACGCGCGTGTCTTGGTCAATCCGTAGGTTCTTCACCGTTCTCTGGTAGCTGCTCCGAGACCGGAGTGCGCTGGCCATGACACTGCTCCGGCTCCATGCTGTCCTCGACAAGCTGGCCATGGCTATAGTGAAGGTCGGAAATCAACTCCCCCGCTCGGTTGGACGGCAGCACATGTAAGTAGTAGACAGAATGCGGCAATGGTTCGGTTGATGAGTGGATTGCTAATCCGGCTTATACAGAGATAGCTCTTATGCATCAGTGCAGCAGCATCACCCAGTAGCATCAGACGAGTCGACTTGCTCTACGACTCGCCAATGACCCGCGCAATCCACTCAAAGGCCTCGACGCTCTCTCTCAAGCGATAGCGAACCGCCAACGGGAAACAATGCATCTGGCCCTCCCACACGAGCCACTGGCCCTTGACGCCGGCATCGCGGCACTTGTCCATGAACTTGATGGCCTCGGGAGACAGGACGTCCCACGTGGCGACGACACCGTGAATCTGCACGTCGTGACGGGCTGCCAGTTCGATTCGGGCCAAGGTGGGTGACACTCGGGCATCGTCTGCCGTCCACGATTGGCCGTCGCCGCCCGCGGTCCAGGCTCGGGCCGTCGACTGGACAAAGGCCACCGTCAGCGTCGGGTCGTTATCGGCCACGGCCTCCATGTCGGTGTCTTGGTGCCGCAGGTCGGTGGACGGCGAGATGGCCATGATGGCAGCCGGCTTGCTCGCCTGCGGGTCGCTGGTCAGGGCCCAGAGGACGAGACTCAGGGCTATGTTGCCGCCCGCGCTGTCGCCGGCCACGATGACGCGCTCATTCGCCGCCGCCGCTTCCTTCATGAGGGTGTCGTATAGCGCCTTGAGCTGGGGCATCGACACCGAAGCCGGGTTCTCTGGCGCGAGCGGGTACGACACCAGCGTGACCGTCGTCTGCGGCAGGCGGTCGACGAGAGCGGCTGTAAAGGCCCAGTGATGCGGAGTAGCGGGCATCTGCCAGCCGCCGCCGGCAAAGTACAAGACGCGACGACGCGTCTGTGTCTCGTCTGAGCTGTTCCTGCTGGCCACGTCGTAGAGCCAGATGTCCTGCACGTTCCGCTCCGTCACGCCATGGCTCCGCGATACGCGCTTCGGGGCGATCAGGCGCGGCGACCCGTGCTCATCGGCTTTCCCGGGCTTCTTTGGCTGTACCAGTCGGGGTCGGATGGCTTTGAGGAGGGCGAGGACGAGGCGCATCAGCAGCGACTTGTCCTTGCGGCGCTCCACGCGCAGCTGATGATTGTCTTGGGATGCCATGATGAGCATCAAGGTCGAAATGTGCTAGTCATCAAACTCGAAGTGCGCTGGTCTGATCGCCAGAGGCAGCTCGAGCGCTGGAACAAGGCGAGGGCATCGTGAGAGATTTTATATCCCGGTGCCAAGTTCGTCGGCACCTTCCCGCTCGAATCCGGTCATTAAAAGTCTGACTGTCGACGTCATCATCGGGATAGCGCCGGAACCTGCCAACCATTCTGCGATCAGCTGAATATGAAGATTCTAGGAGTCAGCTATCCATCACGTGATACCCTCTGGTCTGGTGGTCTAGTGGTATGATTCTCGCTTAGGGCCCACCCTACAGCACTGCTTGCGAGAGGTCCCGGGTTCAATCCCCGGCCAGACCCTTTTGTCTTTTTGCTCCTCTACTGTCCTGTCCGTTCTCAACTGGTGAACAGGCAAATGACTTCTCTGGTACTCTACAAGGAGTGTCACCGAATTACCCCTTCATCACCATATCCCTCTCATCTGGTGCTTGGGCATCAATCCTGATTCATGTCTGCCTAACCGTTGACGATGCCATCTGCACGTTCCTTGTCTCTACTGGCATCTGGGTATCCGTAGGTAGAGGCACACAGACAGATACGAGTACACATGGTTTGCCGCCTCGACGACTTATTCACTCAACGTAGCCTCGGATTATATACCTGTAGGTTCCTTTCCTTGAGCCTCTCGCCACCCAATCAACCTCGCCGCAACTCGCTGCATATCACCGGCAGTTAACGGCTGCAGCAATAAGAAACGCTCCTTACTCGGTGAGCTCCAGAGAGACTCTCACAGGTAACTATACCTCAACCCAGCCTCGCTCATCGGCCCTTGACCTTCTCACCCGGGCACGAATGCTGTACCACCTACTTACATACCTGGCCCCGTCCAGTCACCGGCCCTCACCTCGTTACCTGCTATTTGGTCATCCAGCCTCAGATTACGAAGACGGGTTCTTTCCCACTGTCGTCATCTCTCGGCCTGCTTTCCCCCCTCCCTCCCCTCCTACACGTATGTATGGCCCGAGGTCATGGTGAGAGCAGATCCGGCCTTTGGACGCCCATTGAAACACGACGACGCAGACAGTTGAGATGCCACGAGCAGCAGCCCGCCAAAAGCCGAGACAGAGAAAGCCTCGACGGCCAGCGGTAAGCACAACAATTATAAGTTCAAGTTCCTGGCTAACCACGACGCAAGGGGCAGTCGGCAACGGCCGTCGCCCCCGTATCTCCCGTGTCAGACTCGCAAGCCATGGACGAGGAATTCAGCAGCTTCAGCCGGTTCGTCAACCACCGCTGGGCGGGAACGTCGATCGAAATCCAGGTGCTGTGGAAGGACGGCGACGTGACGTGGGAGCCGGAAGCCAACCTGCACGCCGACGCGCTCGACACGCTTCTCGGGTACTGGGCTGGTCGGGGCGGGCGGCCGAGTAACCCGCAGGCGCCGGACATGTACGACATCTTTGCCATTCGCAAGCATAGTCGGGACCGGAGGCGTCTTATGGTTGAGTGGGTTGGCTACGATCCCAAGGAGGCTTCGTGGATTCGGCGGGCTGTTATTGAGGATACGGCGCCGCAGCTGGTTGAGGAGTATTGGAAGAGGGTTTCGGTGTGTCTCAAGGGGACGTAGCCGTGCAGTTGGCTGTCTGTCTATGTATCGTTGATTTCCCCCCGGTATAGTCATGTTGCAGTCCATGTGGTTTTCAGTATAAATATCGGAGCGGGGTGCGGACACTCGGATGAACCGACCTCAGACATCTCTCCATCTCCCTGGACCTCGGCACGGCTCGGCCCTGCCAACAGCCTGTTCACTCTGACCCTCCATCCGTGCTCAATGGATGGCCAACCATCGGCGTGAATCCGTTGGCCTCGGCTACATCCTAGCGCTGACTCCAGCGTCATGCCGTGTTCATCAATTACATCTGCGTCCTGACCGCCTTGTCCCTCAACTCTGCACGACGCCATGACGCCCTTTTCTTCCTTCAGACGGCCCGTGAGAATCGCCAACTGCTCCGGCGCCTCCAGTGAGTGAAGCTCTTTCTGTCTGGCGTAATGACACTCACCCGCCGTCGCAGCCGATGCCGGCGTGCACATGCTGAGGCAGGCGACGCTGGGACCTGTAGATGTCATCACCGGTGACTACCTGGCAGGTATGCCTTTACCCTCGTGTGAGAAGGAATGACAAGGAGGCTGATCTGTGGTCGGGACAGAGGGGACTGTCGGCAACGATGCTCTTAGGAGGGCGGATCAGGCTCATCCCGGATGGGTGGCTTCGGCCCTCGACGGCATCGAAATGTCGCTCGAGGTGATTAACGAGAAGCGTATCAAGGTTGTTGTCAATGGCGGCTCGCTTAACCCCAAGGGCTTGGCCGAGAAGATTAACGGAATGGTGCGTTGCTCAACATGGGAATGAGAGGATATGACCGTCATTGATCTGACGACATCGTCACAGGTGAGGGACCGTCGCTTGAATCTCCGCGTCGCCTTTGTAGATGGCGACGATCTCCTCCCCAGACTGGAAGCCATCATGAGCTCCATCTCCCCTTCAGCAAAGCCGCCACCGCATCTAGACAGCGGAAACAGCAACATCGTCCTCCCCGACGAGACATTCTCCTTCCTGCGAGATCAGGAAGCAATGCCCGTCCTCTCCGCCAACGCTTACCTCGGCTACCGCGCCATCAAACGGGGTCTGGACGAGGGAGCCGACATCATCATCTGCGGCCGCGTGGCCGATGCTTCTCCCGTCATTGCCGCGGCTGCCTGGTGGTACGGATGGACTGAGTCTGACTTTGATAGGCTTGCGGGCGCTCTCATCGCTGGTCATCTGATTGAGTGCTCGACTTATGTGACGGGCGCCAACTTTGCTGGTGCGTACAAGTATCCTCCCAGCAGCTTCGTCGATCTTGGGCTTCCCATCGCCGAGATTGCCGAGGACGGGGAGTCCGTCATCACCAAGCATCAGGGAACGGGCGGCTTCGTCACGCCAGACACGGTCAAGTGTCAGTTTCTCTATGAGCTGCAAGGCACAGTCTACCTCAACAGCGACGTCAAAGCCGACGTCAAGAACATCAAGATAACCGCCCAGGGCAAGGATCGCGTCCACGTCTCAGGAATCAGGGGTTCACCGCCCCCGCCAACCACCAAGTTGGCCATCTTCTACCGCGGAGGTTACCAGCTCGAGATGCTGGTCAACGCCACGGGCTACGCTACCGACCACAAGTGTGCCGTCCAGGAGGCGCAGGTCCGGGCCAAGCTGCGGGAATGGGGCAAGCTGGATGACATGGATGTCTTGGACTTCCAGAGGGTCGGGGTGCCCATGGAGAATCCGGACTCGCAGCTGGCGGCTACGACGTACTTGCGCATCTTTGCTCAGGCCAAGGAGCCGCATATTGTTGCCAGTGTCACTCAGGCCGTGGTGTTTGTCTTTATGGCTCATTTTGCCGGTGAGGAATGAACCCTTGCACGTACACACTGATATCAATCATACATACATAGCTGAAGGGTTGAAGACGAGCTGACACGACCTCTATGCAGGCATGAATGGGTATTTGCAAAATCTCCAAGCCTTTCCAACCCCTTTCATGGGATACTATCCGGCCCTGATCTCTCAGAGCGAGATTGAAGAAGCAGTCACTCTCCTCGGCACCGACTCTTCATCCCGGTCTCCGCTACGAATCAAGGTCGGCCCCCCTAAGATCACCCAGGAGCTTGCCAGCCGCGAAAGCTACGAAACATCAAACCCAGTGCCACTGGACTCATTCGGGCCCATGACGATGCGCCCCCTCGGCGACGTCATCCTAGCCCGGTCCGGAGACAAGGGAGCCAACGTCAACCTCGGTCTCTTCGTCCACACGGATGAGCAGTACGACTGGCTGCGGTCCATGATGACGAGGGATAAGCTTAAGGCGTTGATGCGCAGGGACTGGCGGGATTGGTATCACATCGAGCGGGTGGAGATGCCACGCATCCGGGCCGTGCACTTTGTCGTCTACGGACCCCTGGGACGGGGCGTCAGTAGCTCTCAGAGGCTAGACTGCTTGGGCAAGGGCTTTGCTGAGTTTATACGCGCTATCTGGCTTCCTGTTCCGAACAGGTTTCTACAGGAAGAGGCTGCCAAGTTGTGAGACGGAAGCGTTGACGGGATATTACAGAGATCGAATATGAATTACGTCAATGTAATCAACCTGATCTTCAATCATTGTGTCCTTTCAGGATCCTCGCTCTAGTTGACAATTACATGATGTAGTTTCCCAGGACCGCCTTGGGGCATGTAGCGTGAATCAATCACATTGACGTCAAGATCGAGACTACAACGAAGTTGAGATGGGCCAAGCCTTCAGCCATCCCCGTGCACCGCGTCAAGTCAAGCAAAGATTAAACGACAGTTTTCACACTCCCAGCAAACTAATCATAGGAAACTTGAACCGAACCTCTGTCACGAACCTCTAACAGCTACCTATCGCGCGACCAGTTTCACTAAACCGAAACCCAACGCCCAGAAGCCCGTAGTGCCCTTCCGCCCCCCTTCGCGTTTGACGGATCTCCCTCAGCTTAAACGACATTTCGACCGCGATGCTACGCTGGTCAACTCGACGACAGTCCTTGGCAGGACACTTTGCCACTCCGAATCGACTACGCCTCAGGCTTGTGTCATGAATCGTCGGCGCTACGGGCCGAGAACAGTTACAATAGATTGAGTAGCATCGCGTGTAGCCGCGTTTCCCCCTGACAGGCTATATGTATCGCCGTCCTCGTTGCTCTCCTCGTTTCCTGGACGCTTCTAGCACTCGATTTCCTTTGTCTTCGAGGGCTGTTGGATGCTGCTGTGTCTTTGTTACTTCCGTCGCCATGTCGGAATCCATTCTGTCTGCAGAGCCACCCGCGCAGGGGCGGTTCCAGTCTCTGAAGAAGAAACTCGCGGCCTTGCTCCCTTCCACTTCGACGGACGATGAGAGCTTAGCGGACAATGTTGAAAGAGAGGGAGTTCCCGACAAGATGGCCATGATCTTGCAGAGCCGTCCGGCCATCTTTCTCAACCTGCTAGTGACCTTTATCGCATTCATTCTGGTCATCTTGGCTCTCGCTGCCGGAAACAGAAAAGGCTTCATGGAAGAGCACAGCATAATACGGGTAAGCAATGAAGAACCACTTCAACATGGCCATCAATCCTTGACACTAACGCTTGGTCGTCTCAGTTCGACACGTCGGCTTTGGGCGGTAACCTCGTAAGCACAGGCCTCGACGCCGTCGACCTCAACGCCACGATGCTCGGCCAGCAAGTCATTGGCGCATTAGCAGGGAGAGGCACAAGCCCAACCAACAACACCAACCTCGGCAGCAACACCTTGGCCGCCTTGAGCAACATCGTCACCGGCCGCTCAGCCGACGACAACAAGGTACTCCCTCGCGGTCTCCTAGATGGCGTCGTCGGAGGCGTCGGAAACGTCGTCGGAGGAGTCGGAAACGTCGTCGGAGGTGTCCTCGGAGGCGGACCCGGAGGCGGACCCGGAGGAAACCCGGACGGCAACCCCACCGTGGCCGCCCGGAGAAGAACGCCCGGAGTTCCGGTCCCGGTAGGCGGCGGCATCGGACAGCTGCCGCCCATCGCGGGAGGCGTCGGGGGCGTCGGGGGCGTCGGGGCGCCATTGGGGGCTGCCATCGGGGGGGCCATCGGCGGTGGTCTCGCTAACGGCGGCGTGGCCAACGCGCTGGCAGGCCTGACGACGCCTATTGTCAACAGGGCCTTTGGCGCCATGCAGACGGCCTTTGATAACCTCAAGACGTCTGTTCAGAGCGGTCCTACCAGCGCCGTCATAGCCAAGCAGGTCACTACGAATCTGGGCATAACGGATTGGTACTCGTTGCATGTCAACGGTATATGTCAGGGTGTCTTCGATGCCGATAGGAGGCCTGTTGCTACGGACTGCACCTCTTCACCAGCCCGTGAGCCCCCCTTCGGCTACCTCTGTTTCGTTCAGTTTACATATACTTACGCGTTTCTTTGCCAGACCAAATCGACTCTGCTGCCACAGGCCTGACAACACCATTGGATCTTGGCCCGGTCACACTGAATCTGGCCAACACCGGCTTGCCTACCGCTCTCAACCAATACGTTGGATACATCAACGCCTTCTTGCTCATCATCTTTCTCCAATACGTTTTCGGCGTCATCTTCAGCACCCTCCTTCTGCTATCCACCGCCTTCTTCCTCATCCGAGCCAAAACCTTCAAGGTGCTGCTCCTCAACACCATCTTGGCGAGCACCGCCTTGAGCTTCGTCCTCGTCGGCACCATCCTCACCACCGTGGCGGCCGTCATCGCCTCCGAGTCGCTGAAGAACATCGGCCCAACAACCCTCGGCCTCACCGTCCAGGTCGGCCACCAGTTCCTGCTGTTGACCTGGTTCGCCACCGTCTTGCTGTCGCTGCCCGCCACGTATTGGACGGTACAGCTGGTTCTGTGCGGACTGTACAAGAAGCGGGATAAGAAGTCGCGCGAGTTGAGAGACTTTGTTAGGGAGAAATCCGGCGAGTCTGAGGAGGAAGATGGCGACATGGGAGTGCAACATAGTGAAGAAACGATCGGAGTGGCCAAGTCGGAAGATTCATGAAGTATCTTGGGGGCTTATAGTTGAACACGAGGGATGGTAGACACTGTAATCGATGGCACTGGTGACAGCTCACATTGTTGAATAAATAAGTTCTCACGATTCGAGTGAAGGAAGCTGGTCATTGCAGCGTTGAAGAGACAAGCAAATACCTTGAAGCAATTACCCTTGAAATTATATATGTGCTTCCTCGGTCATGAGAGCGATCCAAAACGCCTTGAAATGCAGCCATCTAATCGTTATACCTTCCGCTTTCATGTTTGACTCCGCGTTGGTGGATTGTTCAAGCAAGCCCTTGCATCAGCCCGCTATTCCACCTCATACACGGCGTCGAAGCCTTCTCTCGGCTGCCTCAAGAGTGTCTCCCCGACTGGAGAGCTTGTCATAGGACTGATCCTTCATCCGTCGCGGAGACGCCGGTGCCCAAACCAACTCGATGATACCATCATAGTCGCTCATCCGCTTCCCCCCTTTGTCCACCCAGCGCTCATCCCCCCGACGGCGGATATAAACTTGCGAGACGGACCCATCGCGCTCGACCCGAGACTCTTGCAGTTCCCACGCTATTTTCCTGCCCGTCCGGCCGAGGGCTGGCCGCTGTGGCCCAAACTTGTAGTCAAAGTTCCAGCCGGTGTCGTCTTGCAGCGGACGCGGCGTGTGCTCCATCTGATTGGTATCGAAATCGATGCCCAGGGGGTACTGGGCGATGGAAAAGCCGCTGATTATGAAGTCGTCTGAGGTCTGGAACCGCTGTAGAATGCAGTCTTCACCGCAGACTCTGGCGATCTGGGCCATCTCGCCAGGCTTGGCCCGGTGCCAGCTTCTGTAGTGGTGCAGTGAGAGAGGCTTCACGCCCCATTCGTAGAAGCCCGAGGAATCCCCCATCATGTCCAGCTGCCACAGATCTTGGACCGTCGTCAACCGAGTCTCCGTCTTCTCGTAGATGCATTCGCGCAGGACCATGTCACCCTGCAGGTCCTTCATCCCCTTGATCCTCTCAAAGCTGGGCTCGCACTCTGTAGTGATTTTGCGCGCAAGCGGAAGCGACAGGAAAACTCCGGCACCGCCAAAGGCTTGGGATCCGTGCCTGTGAACGGCCCGGACGTCTTCGGAGAGGGTCCCGACGTACATCTCGCGTGAAGAGTCTAGCCCCCTAAAGTGCTGGACGAGGGCGTGCATATTGGGGAAAAAGGTATCGTCGTCGCAGAGAACCATCCACTTGTAGGACGAGTTGACGGAGGAGAGAATGGTGGGAACGAGCTGGATGTAGCGGATGGCCATGTTGGCTGTTGCGTCCGATGGCAGCACTTGAGCGTCGATGCCGAGACTTTGCAGTTTGCTTGAGGCCTCGTTGAGCTCCCTGGGACTGGCATCGAGAAGGGTTAGAAGAAGCTTCCCGCCGTTGGAGCGGCCATTGCCATCGGTAAGCCAGTAAGTCCAATCCCTCACAGGGCTAGAAACGGGATCCTTGAATCGATCGTGGGTCGTCGAGACGCCAAAGACAAAGTCGGACGCGTCGACGGTAGACGGAAGGCCTGAGGCGGGAACGTCGACGGATATGGGCTCGAGACAGTTGTCATAGATGTCCTGCGGCCGGTTAAAGTCGACGAGATGGAAGTTTTCCGGAACCAGCTTCTTGGGGATCATGGTCATGCGTTTCCTCTCGAGTCTAGGCAGGCGGTTGAAGTGAATCAGCCGCCGCATGTATTGCAGCTTGTTGCCCAGCCCGTGCTGTTTCCGAAGCTCAGATAGTCGCTGCATGTCGACACGACAGTCTCCCTTTTGCCTCGCGCTCCTCAGCGGTGCCTCGGCAATGGGTATTGGAGGTGCACTGAAGCCACCTTGCTGGAACGAGTCGAAGAAGCGCCGCTTCTCACTGCCGAGGCTGGACCGGGTCGCGCTCAAGACGACGACAATGAACAAGACGGCCAGGACGACGACCCAAGTCTTCATCCGGGCTCGCCGAGGGCCGCGGGCGATGTAAAGCGGCGACATGGAGTCGAGAGAGGTCATCCTCGACCGGCCTTGGGAGACGAGATGTTGTTCGGCCGAGAAAGAGGATGAAAGGCGTGCGAGAGGCTGGTTGATCCGAGACGGAGGAGGAGTGAA
Organism: Ophiocordyceps camponoti-rufipedis; assembly: GCA_002591395.1. Lineage (NCBI taxonomy): Eukaryota > Fungi > Ascomycota > Sordariomycetes > Hypocreales > Ophiocordycipitaceae > Ophiocordyceps > Ophiocordyceps camponoti-rufipedis. The sequence goes on along the minus strand of NJES01000032.1, from coordinate 30,823 downwards.
ACGGAGCATAGGCTGAAGATGAAACTTTGGAGGAGCCAGACGCAGTCAAAGCATTGATGCTCAACCTTGCGAGAAGGTGGTTTGCGACTGATCTGACCTCTATCGAGCTTGGTTTCATCTTGCTAGTCATTATTATGGCGGTAATTGGAATCATCGCTGTTCATATGTGTGCAAATACATGTATTGTCACTGGCGTCTTCTTATAAGAGTTGACTTGTACACACATACATACACTGAGCCGAGAGTTCCCACTCTCTGACGTCGACTCGAGTAATGCGATCAATGCTCCCGGAAACGACAGGCAGAACATTCACTACGGACGAACAGAGGCTGAACTCACAAGAGTCATGGACTACGTGTACATACTTCAGCCGGCTGGCTAACTCGAGGTCACCTGAAGCTTCATTCCGCCGCAGAACCTCCAGAGAATCTCTAGGCTTAGCAGTCTCCCCCTCGCCAACCAGAGTGAAAGCCTCAGGAGCTTCATGGAGAATCAGGCGACTTATACACATCCACTGCCTAATGCGTCCAACAGGAGAGAGTGGAGGCGCCCGAGATTACTTGTCCAGCTCCAGCCAGATTGGGGAGATGGCGGCGAAGTCGCTGTGGGGAAACTCGAAGACGATTATAACATGAAAGCACATGGCGGCTAGAGAGAAATGACGACTAGGATTTTCTAGTCCAAGGCACTTGTATTGAAATGAGTGTTTATACATACACCAGCATCGTTAAAGAAGTCAAATCCCGGGCTGACTCTACAGAATACATATTGTAGCGAGTCCTGAACGGGTCGAAGCTGCGTTTCAAGTATTTGTAACGGGAAAAAATAGAAACGTGCTTCAATAGATTGCCAGTAATTACCGAGCAAAAAAGCCAATTCTCGAGCTGACAAATGCTTCAATGCCTGAAATGATATGTTGCCTTGTACGAATGGTTGCTCAATGGTTGATGTTTGTCCATAGAGTTTGCGGGTTATTCGCGTATGTTGCTTTCCGACCATCCGATCGCCGGCGTTTTCGTCCAACCTACTCGATGATTTGATAAAAGACAGCTTGTTTTCCTCAAGACCTCGTTGCACAGACGTAGATTTCCCTTGCTCATTTGCTCAGCTACCTGTTTGTGTCTGCGAAACGAGGACGGCGTTTCAGATAGGACCTGGACGACGGCCCTGATGTCCGTCCGCCCTTGTCCCAGCAAAAAGGACGGAAACCCCCTCCCCCCGGACGAGGATCGCCCAGTCTCCGAGGGGCTAGACGCTCACATGCTAACAAGATTTTGCTATCATTGAAGCTTGCAAAGAACATTGAAAGTTGCATCTGGCTTTCAGTATGTAGTCGGGTGCGAGCTGCAAGTTGATACAGAGGAACCCCAGTGTGTATCAGCAGATACAAAGGCGAATGGCACGTTATCGCACCTCTAAATACCATTTCCTATTCTCTGACGGCCATTTACCAAGCTTCATCTTCCTTATGCCGGCTAGAGCATGGACAACTTGGTCTGATCTACGACAAGTTTCCCCACCGAGAACTCCAGCTTGCATCGTACGTGAGTTCGATAATTATACTTGTACACGTATTCCAGCATGAAGATCTTGAAGTCTAGAGTGTCATCGAAAACTACATGTCCATGTGAGAAACTCTGTCGTTCAGGTCCTCTGCCCTCAATTGTGTGTTCGAAAGAACACCACATAGTTGATCAAAACACTACATGTACACAGCCCACAAAGCTGGCATAGTCCCCGCTTGGCAACCAAGACCGATCGGAAGATGGCCTTCCCAACATACATGTTCACTCTGCACCTCAGACGAGACGGAAATCGGAACACACATGTTCCCGCCGGCCAACAAAGCAAATAAAGTAAGCGTGATCGGACTTGCAACTGCACCGTCAAGTTCAGCTCACTATTCTTCCTTCAAGGGAAACTCTGAAAGTTACATGTAGCCATCACGTCACCCGCTTCGCAAAAAGTCACCGCTTTACGAAGCAGAAAGAGGCGGAAAGTTCCAGACGACGTTGCAGCAGTTGAAGGGGGGATCTTCTCGACCGAGGCTGAATAAAAGCGCTTTGGCACGGGTCATACTTGGCAATCCTTCTCCAAATGCACGTCTTACGGGACCGGCAGTGATGCTCAACGGAGACGCCAACGGCAGAGCTCCGCCGACAAGAGCCTTTCCTGCTGACACTTGCAGCCCAAACCGTAACTGTTCAGACTATCCCTTCATCAAGATGGCGTCGCACACGGGAAACGACGAGTCTACATGTAATATCAATACATGTACCGTGGTTCGCCATCTTTCCGATGGACAAGTGGCTTCATGTTTTTAATCCGTCGATGGCAACACCAAGCCATTCGTATCGACATACGATGACGCTAACCAGAACATCCGGTTCCACAGTCGAAGATTTTCATCGTGATAGAGCTCGACGACCCCTCTAACCCACCGGTAGGAGCGATAATACAGACGTACGTAAATAGGATTCAGAGTGTAATACTCGTACACGCGCGTTCTTATTCGCTTGGTTTCCAAGGCTCCATTCGAGAAGCTCCAGCAATAAAGCGTCATCCGTCCCCCCTTGCAAATCGACTGCTCCAGCCGCTCATCATGAAGATCCGTATTCTTGCTCAACGCTTCTACGCCCTTCTCGGCACCGTCACCGCGTTAGCGACGCCGTCTCTCGTCAAGCGTGAAGCCCCATCAACGACAAAACTCCCCCTGCTTCTGGACAGCACGCTCGACGAACTACAGGCCGGCCTCAAAGAAGGCCACTTCACCAGCATAGACCTGGTCAGGGTTTACATCGCCAGGATCGATGAAGTCAACGATAAGCTCCGAGCCGTGCTCGAGATCAATCCCGACGCAGAGGCCATCGCGTGGATGCTCGACGTCGAGAGGCAGCGCGGTCAGCTTCGTGGCCCTCTTCATGGCATCCCCGTGCTTGTCAAGGATAACATCGCGACGCATGATGACATGAACACGACGGCGGGCTCATTCGCCCTGCTAGGTGCCAACGTGGGAGAGGACAGCACGGTAGCAGCCAAGTTGCGCAAGGCCGGGGCAATCATTCTTGGCAAGACTAATATGTCGCAATGGGCAGGCCTGCGCTCTATAGCCTGTCCTATGGGTTGGTCGGCTCGGGGCGGCCAGACGGTAGGCGCCTATTTCCCCGGCCATAACCCACAGGGATCATCGTCAGGCAGCGCCGTGGCGGCGTCCATCGGTCTGGCTTGGGCTTCGATAGGGACCGAGACGACAACTTCTCTCGTCGGGCCTGCTCATGCCAATAATATCGTCGGCATCAAGCCCACCGTCGGTCTCACCTCGCGTCACCTCATAATTCCTCTATCGCGCCGCTGGGACTCGGTCGGTCCCATGGCTCGGACCGTCAAGGATGCGGCCTATCTCTTAGACGTCATGGCTGGTCGAGATGATAGAGACAACTACACCTCCACCATTCCCTTTCAGAAACTCCCTCTTTACGTCGATGCCTGTCGCCCCGGCGGTTTGCGCGGCAAACGTATCGGCGTGTTGCGCAACTTTTTCGATATTGAAGCACTTCCAGATCCGTCGACTCTTCTGAGTCTCGCCGCATTTGAGAATTCTCTCAAGGTGCTGACCAGACTGGGTGCTGAAGTGGTTGACGACATTCGCTTCGAAGGCTTGAAGGAATACGCCAAAACCCCTTATCATTTCAAATGTATTGCGTCTGACCTCAAAGATCAACTCTATTCGCACTATTTCCGTCATCTCAGAACGAATCCTCACGGCGTCTCGTCGCTCGAAGATCTGCGTCGCTTCGTCCACGAAACCAAAGCTGAGGAGTATCCGCGGCATGACACGTCCATTTTTGACTGGGCCCTGGAACTGGATCCTGCGGAGACGTCTGCCTCCTACAAGGGCAACAACACCTTTGCTCTAGAGCAGAGAGGACTCCGAGGCGTTGGCGTGTTGATACGACAACACTCGCTCGACGCCCTCTTCATGCCATCTGTGTATGCCGGCCTTACCTCTAGTCTCTCCGGCAGTCCAACGATAACTGTTCCCCTCGGCGCGAGTCCTATCGACAAACCGTATGAAGCGGGTCCAGATCAGGATACGACCAACATCGTGGGACCGAACCATCCGTTTGGAGTCGGTTTCGTAGGTTCAGCCTTTAGCGAGGAATCTTTGATTGCCATGGCCTATGACTTCGAGCAGCATACGCGGGTACGACAGACGATCCGGCCGTGGATCAAGCCTCGAACAGAGCTAGATGCCATCGTACGGCCGAGACTGTATCGAAGGTCATAGATTGATTAAAACAAGACTCTATCAGGCTGCTTGAATGCCGCCACGATCAGATGCTGAACTGCTCAAGTGAATGTTGAATCAGGTGCGGAAACGGACTTCACAACATGGGCTCGATATGCAGCCGCGTTTAGGCACAGATAGTTAGTTGCATGCAAGACGTCCCCGACTGAACAGCAAGACGTTGTGGTCAAGATGGATGATGGAAAGGGATGTCACGTGCTTTACTCTTCGGATCATTTCACGGTCACGTGAAGTCGCAAGCTCCAGATCCAACTTATCGCGTCGTCGCCGATAAGACGGCACCTCGACGAAACTCTCGTCGACTCCAAGTATTCGCGCGCCGAATCTCGGTCACTAGCCTGAAATTTTCAAGTCCTCTCCGGCATCAAAGTCGTCAGTGTTGATGAATAGGCGCCCCGAGATTCCCTCAGTTGAAACTTGACCGTCATGTTTGATCTGCCAGAAGCCAAAAGGTTCGATTCTCTCCCTCTTCAGTCTCGCACCCAGCTGATGGCAAAAGGATTCGACGTGAGGACCTCGAAGCCTCGGATGAAGAAAGCCATAATGACGTCGAGAAAAAGCTTGATACCGCTCTGAGAGAATCTTTGCAGGCCCGGTTGGCCAAGTCTTTGGGCGAGCTCCTCCCCCATGCGAAGCCCGCGAACGAAGTCGACGATGAAAGGCCAATATCAGCCGCATCGTCAGCTGGTGCTGCTATAGCTTCTTGCGCACGCGATCAAGAAGACGAAGTTTTGGGCGAATTCGAATTTCGGCTTTTCAGCACGGCGGGATCCGTGCCCAAGATCACCCTCAACGTCGATGACAGGATAGATGGAGAGGGCAATATCGTGGCCAAGCGACCGCAATCATATTACCTAGCCACGAATATACCTGAACAGCTACGACGGGAATACGAGATGGCTTGCGTTAGTGGCGACGACGTCGTGGCTCGATCACGGTGCAGGTCCTGGGGTCTCGAATTGCCGTGGAAGGTGACTACGATTACTACCGTCAAGAAGTCGATACTGGAGGACGAAACAACGAAAGACAGCGTCGCCAATACCCAGACAGCAAAGAAGAAGCGCCCGGGAAAAAAGACGAGGATCGCACAGCGGAAACGGGAGAGAGCGGCGAGAGATCGCGAACAGCTGGCGGCCAAGCAAGAAATGGACAAGAGCGAGCACCTACAAAACAAAAAGATGAGACTAAATCGGACCAAGAAGTTGAGAAGGCGGGCCAAGGACAAGGAGAAGAGACTGGCGGCGGTTACGGGGGATGCTCACGGAGCTGGTCCGGGCGATGAGTCGGGCGAGTCGAACTGAGGTCTGCAGAGGACGATAAAGATGCTCGTGAAACTCAATCTTGTGAAGCTCAATCAGTCTTACGCGTCTGGTTTGCGAACAGGCGTAAACGATCTGCCGCCTCAGTATCGGATCGAGAGCTGTCTTCGACGGCGTATCACGTGACCTCCAACCGCAAAACTTCATTTCTCTTCCCCGCGCCCGGCCGTCCATCACCATCATCAGTCCATCACTATCAGCTATGGCTTCTCGACGATCCGTCATGCGTGTCGCCATCCCTCGAATATTCGTCAATCACTTTCACCCAGCTCAAGCAACGGCTAAGCGGCCTGGTGCCCCATACTCAGACTTTGTCAAAGCGACTGCAGAAGTTCCTTCCCTACAATTCGAATCCGATGATGACTTCACCTCTCTACTCAAGTCGAATATGTACGTCATCGTCAAATTTACCGCTATCTGTATTTATCCCTTTAGACGTCCTTGCTCAACATGCGCTGATAGGCAGTAGGGAGCATAGCGTGTCGGAGTACCATCGATAGCGTTTTTGACAGCTTGGCTTCCAATCACAGCATCCCGGGAGTGCTGGCCTTTGGAAGATTGAATGTCGACCGCTTCGGGGCTATCGCAAATAAGTATGGCGTCACCGTCTTGCCAAGCTTTGTCTTCTTCAAGCACGCGAAGCAGGTCTCCATCAACAAGCAAGCCATGATTCGCGGCGCCGATCACAACTCCTTGATTGTTGCTTGCGACAAGTTCAGAGAACTAGCCGCCATACATGTCTTCAGACAAGGCCAACTCACTCCTCGATCTGAGGAGGCCGCGGGCGAGTCCTTGAAGGAGAAGACTACGGGGGGGTTCGAGATTCTTTGAGACGCCCATTTAGCCAGGATCTTACGTCACGCCATTGCGATGATTGCACTGGGCAGCAAGTTTACACAAACATTCGTGTCTCAGATCATTAGGCTCGTCGGCTTTGGGCAAGTAGGCTGTTGACACGACAAAGTTGAACGAGGCACCCTAGACATGCTCGACCTCGTGATTCACCATCGCCTCGATTCCGCTCTGCACAGAACGACTGCTCTTGTTACATTTGTTCAACTCGACGGCCGAGTTTGCCGTCAGGAAGCATCGGTGATTACACCAGCGATTCCACACATTACAGCTTTCCTGGCCTCGCGGCACCATCCAGGCGAATGACGGTTCCATTGAGCATCGGGTTCTCGATAATCTGACGGACGAGTTGGGCGAATTCCTCAGGACGCCCGCCCCTCTTAGGAAACTCAAACGTCTTTTGCAAATTACTGCGCAGGCTGTCCGGCATGAGACTCGTCATACTGGTCTCGAACACGCTCGGAGCTATGGCGACACAGCGAATGCCGTATCGCGCCAAGTCTCTTGCCATTGGCAGTGCCGCTGAGGCTATGGCCCCTTTGCTTGCGGCATAGGCCACCTGTCCCTTCTGGCCGTCAAAGGCGGCCGAGCTGGCGACCATGACGACGACACCGCGCTCCCCGTCGGCATCGGGCTCGACCTTGGCTATGTGCTCTACTGCGTGTCGAATAACGTCTACCGTGCCGCGGAGATTGACGCCCACGACGAAGTCGAAGTTATCCAGGTCGAAGGGAGAGCCTTGTCTATCCAAGATCTGCGCTAATGTCAACGTCTTCCATCCATGAAAGAGACGAGGCGGCGGGAACACACCGTGGCAGGCAGAGATATCCCAGCCGCGGGAACGACGCATGCCAAAGGTCTCTTCGTCTCCTGCGCCCATCGGGCAGCGCCGCGGACGGCCTCGGCGACGCTCGACGAGTGTAAGACGTCGCAAGTGAAGAACTTGACAGTCGAACCCAACTCCGAGGCAAAGACTTCTCCCGGGTCGTCCTTGTCTAGAATTGCAACGTTGGTTCTCCCGCCGCTGGCGAGGTCTTGAACACAGGCCCGGCCGAGGCCCGATGCGCTGCGTGACGTCAGAGAGCGCAGTGGATGCTTGTATTTGTACTCGGTAGACGAGACTCACCCGCCGGTGACAATGATGGTTCGGTCGTCCACCTTCATGGCTAGAGTACCTGAGTGAAGGCGACGATACCTATGATTCGGAAGTAAGAGGTTCTGGAGTAAGGTCCATGGATGTCTTCGGCCGTGTGTCCGGACCTCGGCTGAAGTCGGGCGCTATTCGCACGTCACAAACCAAACGCGAGCTGAGTCAGCCGTTGTCGACTTGCGACTTCAGCTCCTGATGACGATGGCCACGAGCACATCATCGCCATCAGCATCGCTTACGTCGCCCAACTCGAAGAGGTCGCGAAGAGTCCGGCAAGAGAAGCCTACAGCGCATATCCGCGTCATAGAAATCGGGCAGCATGACCCGCCCGCGCCGGTCATCAGGCGCCAGCGACGAGAGCGCTGGCGTTGACCAGGTGCGGGCGACTCGGCATCATCCGGGTCGAGGCCACGGCTGACGCGTCGCGTTGTAGGAGCTCGGGAGCATGTACGACTACCTGGCCAAGATAATTCTTCTGGGACCCAGCGGCGCGGGAAAGTGAGTGTCGCGGCTCACGATAACAGGGAACAGTGACTGACGGCTGCCAGGTCGTGTCTGCTGCATAGATTCGTCAAGGACGAGTGGAGAGTCCTGTCGTCACAGACCATCGGCGTCGAGTTTGCGAGCAAGATCATCAAAGTCGGTAGCGGAGCGAGGCGGAAGCGAATCAAGCTTCAGGTATGTCGACGCTCCACGGCGACGCTCTATGGCGATCCGACGGCTGACGACGCGCCCTAGCTCTGGGATACGGCAGGCACTGAACGATTCCGATCCGTCTCGAGGTCATACTACCGTGGAGCTGCGGGCGCTATCCTCGTCTACGACATCGCCTCCCAACCGTCCTTCCAAGCGCTGCAGGCCTTCCTCAACGACGCCCGAGCCTTAGCCTCGCCCAATCTCAGCGTCATGCTGGTCGGAAACAAGCTGGATCTCGCTTCGGGCTCTGCCGTCGACGCCAACATGCCGCCACCGACACCGAGCAGCGTGGGCTCCGCCTCGACTTTCATGGCCGGCACCATGGGCAGCTCCCTTTCGCTGGCAACCATGAATTCGACCGGCCGTGAGCGCGGGACCTCGCTCCTGGGCGTGGGTTCGCAGCAGCGGGCTACCATCGCGCCCGAGGGAAGAGAAATCACGCGAGCCGACGCCAGCCGCTGGGCGAGCCAGTACCGTATTCCCGTCGTGACGGAGGCGAGCGCCTTGAGCGGTGAGGGCGTCGAGGAGATATTCGAGCGCCTAGCACGCATGATTTTGACCAAGATCGAGCTCGGCGACATCGACCCGGACGATCCCATGAGCGGCATTCAATACGGCGACCGCGGTGCTTGGGGTGCCAGCGACGGCGGGAGCGTCAAGAGCTCCATCACGGGCGTCACAGTCGACGATCCCGTCGGTGGTGTCCGCAGGCGGCGGAGAGCAAAGAACAAGGCGCAGAACTGGGGGCTTCGCGACTGGGAGGAGGTCTTTACCCTGACCAGTCGTCGTCGAGGAGGGAGCTGTTGCTGATGTGTCTGTATGAGCGCTGGCGGGATCCATTTGGGCGTTTGGGCGGACTTTGATGCGGCGGCGCGTCTCTCGGATCACGACTGGACGAAACTCGGTTTCTTTTTGCCTGTGTGATGGATGGCTTCTCGAATCATGGTATGAAGTAGGAGTAGAATATGGTGATACCTGAGGTCGTGAGCGTGTAGAGACTGTTGCCTCGGGCCGTGAGCTGCCTGTCTCATGGGTAAATTCACCTTGACGTCTCATAATGTCAGTCAAGGGTCAATAATGGGCGACGCTGCTACACATCATTGGTATATGTAATAACCCTGTTGCATGCGGAGCCGCTGAACGGCTACGACTCCTACGCGGAGGAACTCTGTAATATGAGGTCAATGATACGAAGTTTACTGTTTATCTACATTACATAGCGTACAGCTTTGAAAGCTTGACGGGGTGTTATAGCGGTTTACATGGAGAAGGATAGTAGAGCAGATGTAGATGGACTTTTATGATAGAGACTCGAAGATTTTCCTAAGGAAAGCATTTGAACCGTGTCAATGATGGTCGTGATTGAAGACTGCTTCGGTCTTGGAGGGCACGTTGAACGGAGTGGGCTAATAGTCCGTTGCTCTCGTCCGTAGCAATTCCAATACTCTACTATAATTACACCTAGTTCAGTTGCTACTCTTCCTCCATCTCAGCCACTGACGGACTGCAAGTAGGAACACCTAGTATTCAGTCGGACATACAACATACCCAATGCCCGTCTTTCTCGGCTCCTGGTGGATGAGACTTCTATTGAGAGACTTTGATGATTGGACACAGGATTATCTCTCGATTCTCGACTACTCCTTCTTTCTGGAATACAACGTGGATCAGATGGGCCGAGGGCCGTCGTCGGATCCTTTGATGAGGGAGATTCTGGCCCTCTGGGACATGACCGGACTCTCACCCGAGCTACGTGCCCGACGACAACACATGCTCATCTCCATGAGCTTCTTCAACCTCAATCAAGCGCACCAACGAAGCCATCTTCCGCAGCCGCGAATCAACTGGCAAGACCGTCTGGGTCCACGCCAGCAGGGATGCCTTCCGCGACTTCAAGGCTCTCGACTCCGGCGGCTTCGCCCACTACCTATCCTTCGCTCCCGGGGTCGCGGGCAGGGATGACATGATGCTGGCCGGACTGGTCAACGACTGGGTTGATCTGGGGCCGGACCTGCGCTACCAGGAGTGCTGCCAGTCTGTCTTTGCACTTACCCGCGGGTCGTTGGCGCTCAGGGATCTTCTGAGCTGCTATGAGCGGACGTTGTGGATGCTGAACGCCAGTCTTGTTTCGGGGGAGCGTCTTGTTGGTTGGATGACTCTCGTGGGCACTTGCGTGTGGCAGCTCGTCAACCATCGGCAAGATATTACTCGCTGACGCACCATCTTTGCTTGGCTTTGGAACCGTTGAATCTCTACAAGATCGCTGAGTTGCATGACTGTTATACCGATGACCTGAGGCCTAGGACGGTGTCTGGCGCGAGGGAGTTGTCGGTTCCCTACCATGCCTGTCCGTATCTCGTCAGCGTGGAGGGGAGAGAATACTCGGGAAGCGTCTTGCTTCCCACGGAGCTCTGCAACGCGGTTGAAGCCGGCTGGCTGTCGAGAAGCATAGTCGATTACCAAGTTGTGCTTCCCCATCTCCTGCGGCGGGGAGACGTAGGGCCAGGCGTCTTCCTCGAGTACATGGATGGCCACTACTGTACCCATGCGGCTGAGATGCTGGCTTCAGGCCATGGTCACGACTTTTGCCGTCCTCATGGTCGGGCTGTTGCTGATCTGGTTATGCACCAGTGGAGGACGGGGTTATTCTTTGCCATTGGGGTCGGGAGCTTGATTGACGCGACAGCCGACTATTCGTATATTGCTATGTAATGACCGTCACTACTGAGGTTTGGATTTGCCTGACATGAACGTCTTCTTGCCCCTTTTCCAACACGAACACATGATGCATGTCAATCACGTTGCTCACTTGCTACATGTACATGTCGATATGTAGTGGCAGACTAATGTTTACAAAGATGATCAAGGTCATGTTGTCGAATTCGTTCGCGTAAGATATTGACCGGAAAACATGTAGTCAGTCCTGACTTGAATATTAATATGACTGCAAGTGTGGCTCTACATGTGGACTGCATGTATGTACAGAGAGACGTTGACGAATGTGTCATATGGAAGCTGATGTCTTAGTAGACCTCAGTCATCCATGACTTTTTAAAAGTCATTCGTCTTAGACAATGCATGTAAGCATGAATGAACTCGTACGTGATCGGGTTTGTTTGTAAAAACGAAGATGGATCATCATAGCAGTGCATGCACGTATATATGCTGGCGTCTCTCCTTCACGGACTGTCAAACTCTTTCCCCCCGCCAGCATCTCATTGATGTAATCGTTCCAACATACAGAACATGGTGAACGAGCCACCATACTCACCTGCATCTTTCCAAATCATGATCGGATGGTGGGTTTTAGCAGCCGTGAGTCTCCAGTCTTCAAACATACATACATACGTATTCACCAGGCTCACGGTTCTCAGGTGGTCGCATGCCGACTCGTGCTATGCATCTACCGCATCTGGTTTCATCCTCTATCCAAGTTTCCTGGGCCCTGGATCCATTCTGCCTCATATCTTCCTTACCTCTATCGCAACCATGTGACCTGGGACTGGATCAAGCAGATGCCTCAGCTGCACCGAACGTACGGCCCAGTCGTTCGTATCGGACCCAATCATCTGTCCGTCGACGGCTCGCTGGCTTGGCCAGAGATCATTGCCAACCGGTCCAGCAGCGTAGAATATCCCAAGCAACCTGGATATCTCGGCCCCCGGGACGATCTTAGCTTGACAGGATGCGGATTGACGCCCAGGCGCAAACATCACCGACGACTGATTGCCCGCGCTTTCAGAGAACGAGATTTGCGCGATCAGGAGCCGACGATGTCTGGTCATGTCGACCTGCTGGTGCAGCGGATCAGGGATTATTCTGACAACGACGAGGCTTTCAACCTAGTTGACTGGTTCACGTTTCTGACTTTCGACGTCTTTGGACACGTCGTCTTCTGCGAGTCGTTCGAATGCCTGACAAAGGAGGCGTTTCGCCCGCTGGCGTTGATGAGGTCCAAGGCTGTCAAGGAGTTTGGGACGAGAAAGTTCTTCCTGATCTACTTCAGCTGGGACGTGGCGCGCTGGCTCTGGACTAAATCGCCCTTTATACGAAACTTCTGGACGGTGGAGAAGGAGATACGCCAGAGGGCGATGCACAGAATCAGCCTCGGGACTGAGGGAAGAAGTGACCGCTCTGACTTGATGAGCCATCTCCTTATGGCAGCTGAAGACAAGTCGGCGCATGCTATGACGCAGGATGAGGTACTGTCCAACACGACCCTTCTAATTGTTGCCGCTGGCGAAACCACCCTCCCCACCCTGTCGGGACTTTTCTTCTACTTGGGACAGAACCGGCAAGTTTACAAGACAGTTTCGGACGAGATCCGAGGCTTGTTTCGGCAGAAGCCACAGAGCATTGACTATATCAGCGGCGTAGCGTTGCCGTATCTCAATGCTTGTATACAGGAGACGATGCGGGTCTATCCGCCTGTCCCAGAATTGTCGACGAGAATTTCTCCTGGCCATTCCATCGACGGACGTTTTGTCCCTGCCGGTGTCAGTACATACCGCCTCACTTACGAGTCTTGTTGTCGACTAACAGGTGTAGACTCACGTCTCGTTGTATATGTATAGCACGAGCCGCAACCCCCATAGTTTCACGGATCCGGACAGCTTCCGCCCAGAGCGATGGCTCCCTGGCAACGCCGAGTTTCAGGGCGACCATCCCGACGTCTCCAAGCCCTTCAGCTGCGGACCGCGCGACTGTGTCGGCAAGACGATGGCCTTGCAGCTGATCCGCTTAACTGCTGTGCGGCTGCTGTGTGAGTTCGACTTTGACTTGCTGCCGGGACAGGAGGATTGGCAGGAAAGGCAGCGTGCGTCTGCGTTTTGGGAGGTTTCGCCGCTGAGAGTCAAGTTTCGGCCCTATAAAGAGAACAACATGTAGATTGATTGATGTTTTGTGACGAAGCTGTTAGAGAATATATTATACATATATATGCCTCAACGAAGCTGATGAACTCGCGAGGAATTGAATATAAGGGGCCAATCACGTCTTTACTAAGACTGCCCAGCCTGAACATGGTCCCTAAGAAGCCCCCACGACTGCACTACATGCAGGTACTCGTACATCGTACACCACACGTGTACGGCTGCAGATGGCCAAAGCAGATCAATGTATCCGAGATGCGTGTCATTTGTGGGCTGACGTGGAAGAGAGGGAGGCGGCGACGGGGCGCCGGCACGCTTTACCGGTCTGTGTAGCCAGAGTTCCTCGAGAGAACTTGTGTCTTCTGAGATGCCTCGAGTTGCATGTATGTTCGCCGATCAAACCCCAGACTTGAATGGTTCAAGGCTCGCCCAGACATTGCCTAGCCGATAGCAGGGCAGAGATGAGTCGTAGCTCGTTTGTGAAAAGATGTAGTCAAAGCTATACCTGTAATATAGAGTCGGCTGTTTTTGCAAATCTTTGTAACATGTGTTGTGGCTTGTGCCTTTGGACGGAACATTGAAGTCAATAACTGATTGTTGTATTGAGACTACCTCTTTGTCGTATAAAGAGCGGCTCTTCCTGCTCTCTTCCGGCTTTTACAACTTCAATCGCTCAACCCGAGCCCAAGACGAATCTCGGAACTCCAGCCGACAATGAAGCTAACCCTCGCTGCTGTCGTTGCCTGTCTTGCAATTATGCCTGCCACCGCGGACGACGTAGGTAACGGGTTACACGACTTGAATGAAATGGGTGCTAACTGGGCGGTACAATCAGTCTTGTTGGAGCGGTATGGAAGAGTGTTTTCGCCAAAAGAGTGACTATGCGTCGTTCAAAGAATGTTGGATGGCGACGTGTGCCGGTATACAGGACTATTAGAAACGCGTGGGCTGGACCTTGGTTCAATAATTGAAGGCTCTAGGGTCAATGTGATGGGTTGATGTGAGATTACATGTAGTCCGCTCTGCTGAAAGTATCCAGTCACGAGAGCGACAGTCACTTATAGCCCTGATTGTCTAGTCGTTTGGAAGCCAGCATATGCATCGTACGAAGCCTCGACCCAGAACGTCATGTCATGAAGAGCTCGACGACGGCAGCTGATACATCCCAGAGCGGACGGCTTATGCCGTGCAGTCAACCTTGTCCGGCTTTCGCATCTGAATTGAGCAAGACATACACACCGCTCTACATGTAGCTTTGTCGGACAACGTCGATGCTGCAGCCCGGCTTTACATGTAGGGGCCACATACATGTCATATTGATGTTAGCCACTGCTTTGAGGCTTCTAAGGAGAAGCGCATGTAAAGATAAATCGTTAGACACCAAGGAGACGAGAAAGTGCGTTCAGTGTCGCCATCGTCCTGCCCCTGCACGAACAGCACGCCTCAGCCGTTGATGGATACATTTCCAACAGATTACTAGGGGGTGCCGTATGGTAACCAGGAAAATATGAATGGAATCAACCTTCTGGACAACCACGACGGATCTAGGACGGCACACATGACGCCCACACAGTTCTGTACATGTACGGACGGCATGCCAGAAAAGGCCTCAAAGAACCACTCAGTATCGCGCAACAAGGAAAGCCGGTGATTGACGTCGCACAAGGCGGCTGACTGGCATTGATTGACTGATCGATGGCAGCATCACCGCCATTTCAGCCGCTCGCGTCTGTGCCGTTCTTATCAGTCGCCGTGATGCCGGTATCATTGGTCAGGGAGGATTCCGCGTCACGATTCGAGTTGCACCATGACGGTCGACACGAAACATGTATCAGACCAGTCAGATTTGGATGTGTGTAGTTGCCGACTATGTGGACTGTAAGGTTGTCTTTCAGCTCAGCCACTTGGCCGTCGAACGAGATCAACTTGAAGTTGCCTGTCTTCGACATCATCAATACATGTAGTACTGAGCAGGTTGCATAGAGTTTGTCTTTGTGCTCATAGACAGCAACGGCCGCCGTTGTATGGAGTTACGCCTAGAGCCTAAGTATATATATTGAACGTAGCAGGCTGTACCCGGATCTCAGATGCCGCGTGGATCTTGGAAGCAAGTCAAGGGATCACGAGCCGCTCGGGCTTGAGAAGAGGGCTGCTTTGCCGTGTCTGGCATCAGTGCATACATGTACCAGGCATCGAGTCAATATGTGTGTTTGTGCGGCAAGCCCAACATACTATGGGTGCATGGTAATGGCACGTATTAGGCACGAGTGCTCCGTACATGCCGTGATGTGCTCAGTCTATAGCTACGTGTATGAAAGGGCTGCCAATTTCTTTCTAGGGAAAGCCGGCGTTCACCTCTCTATGTGACTACATGTATGTACGAATGCATGCATCCGAGTGTCCTTGGACGGCATTTTCACTGTGAAGCTGGCTGAGTACGCGTAACGATCGCGGGGAGAGTGAATCTATTCGCCCCGGGGATGGATATTGACTGGATATGACGGAAGTGGCTCATGCGGTGGAATTGGACCTGGGCAAGCACACATACAGGCGGTCTGAAGACGACCGACATGTGTCCGGATCTCGTAACCAATAGCAGCCGCCGGCTGGTCCATCTACATGCTGTGTCAAGATGAGCCACAGCATCTCGGGGATGATTTGTTGCTGAGAGCGGCCGCCGCCATAGAACAGGAACTGGGTATAAATAACGGCAACTCCTCCGCTCTGGATATCTGTTTCGGCGCGCCATCTCGGACCCAAAAATTCTTCCAAAACATAGCTGTATACAGATTCTCACCCTTTTCCTGAAAACCTCTCGATATGGCAGACCAGCCTGCACAAGCCGAACCCGTCAACGAGAGCCTCGACTTTGATGGCGTCGCTCCTCTCAACACCGTCTACGTATGCAATCATCATCTCGATTCTGTGACACTTTGTCTGAACAAAGCAGGTCAAATGGGACGTCAAGGGCGGAAGGGACCGAACGCACGAGCCCCATCTCAACACCAACTACACGCTTGAAGGCTCTCCGTGAGTACATACAGCAAAGACTCCTGCACTGCCAGAACCCCAGCCGTTCGAGAAGCTGAATCCTCGGCAGCAATATCCAGGGAGTTGAGATCAAGAGCGCTGTGAACGTCAGGCTGCTCTGCTGGGCGTAAGTCGAGCTGCCCGAGACGAAGAGGCGAACACGCAGTGACAGTTGCTATAGTAGCTCTCAGCCCAGCGGCAGCCCGGATCAGATCGTTGATGGACCCACCAACGGGAAGGAAAAGCTCAATCCCAGGAGGCTGGGGTCTTACCGGGTTGAGACCCGTTGATACGGTCACGAACGTGGGAACATACGCTCTCCTGGTAAATGATTTGGGTCGTGCTGGGCTTGTTCCGTTTCTATCCCTTGCTGGCTGAAGTTGAGTGTCTGTTCAATGCGTCAGGTCATTGATCGTGCTGTTTGAAGTTGATGGGCTCTGTCTCTGCACATCCTCAACATGCTATATTCTCATCAATGGCTGCTGTCGTGGAAATTAAGCAAGGCCAGGCTCAGAATACACATGGTCAAGGCCTTGATCGATTGACAGGCTTACTCAAATGCACTATCAAATTGTCATCTCTCGGAGGATCATCCGCTTGAAGTTCCTTGATGGTTTACTCGCCGGGATAAGCTCTGACTCTACATATTTCTGTGCGAACATGAGGCGAGCCCAAGTCGAAGAACCTCTCAGGGTTCGACTACATGCGCATTCCTATAAAGCATGGATTCTTCGGCATTCGTACATACGTCCATCTTACAAAGTCATATTTACCGTGAGATATACAAAGTAGTCACAGGTGCAGCGCCATCTCATACATGTACTCAAGCTCGTGCATGCAGACTGCTCTCTTACACGTACCCACGTGCAGGCATATCCACCAGATCGAGTCGGTGTATGTACTCATATGAAGCCTAGAACGATGCTCGTAACTCGATCTCCATACTCTACGTGGGCGAAATCCTTGAAGGTAACAAGATCGAATCCAGCTGATAGTTCATGTTGACGCCATCTGCCCCTAAAATGACGATATTCGGATAGGCTGTGTCGTATAATTCCCGCAGACATGCTCGTCAGGCACATTTCCAGATAAGAAACCCACATACAGACAAGAACAGATTGTCACGAGGGGAAAATGACCCGGGATTGCAGCCGGTGGGGGATATCAACAAAAGAGCAGCATAGCTGCAGACGGGAGCGGAAGGAGAGAATACTCGAGAGGAAATGCCTGCGAGATAAGGGTGTCATCGGACGATGGCAGCCATGTATGTATGTTGTGACAGGCCACGAGGCTTCGGCGCATAACAGCTTGGATGCAAGAGGGGACATGAGATGGCTGCCATTGGGCCGAAGTCGGACGAAGTCGGTTGTCCGTTGACGAGATTAGCTGGCAAGAAGGAAGCGAAAAGTCTAGACTCTGGACGAGTCGTCTTCGAGGGCCAACCGCACTACAACCCCTCCCCCTTCGGAAGATATCACTGTGGAGGCAACTGTATGCAAGCAACCTTCTCGATGGGGAAAGTCGATATCGACGAACCGAGGTAACGTACGCGCGTATACATGTCTACGTATACTCGGATGCCTGGCAATAGATGACGTGTCGACGGGAGCTGGCACGAGCAAATGAAGGCGGTCAAGTTGCCATTATCGACCGGAGAGATCTCTCAGCGACCACATGGGAAAGGCCCGGGGTTGGTGTGAGGGACAGGTGAGGGAAAGCGGAGAAGGTCGTATCGGCGGGAACATGGACACGACAGGAGGATACGCTGTGTGAAGGTAAGGCTGCAGATGTTGGAGAAGGGGGGTAGAGCAGCAGCAGTTGGAGAAGGGGGAGGGAGGGAGGAAGCAGCAATTGGAGAAGGGGAAACGGGGCAAGGCACGGGCATCGAGGAGTATGTTGAGATTTGGAGACCAGGGCTATGTTCCCTCCCCAAGCAAAAGGGGGAAACTCAATCACAACAACACGAGCCGGGAACGGACCTCCGGATACCGGTACGCCAACCGGTGAGTCCCCATCGGCCCTGCCCACGATCCGCCGGCTCTCCCCGGACATAGCATCCCCCCTTTCCTCCGCTCTCCTCGCAGGGTGGTGCTCACCGCCGAGCCTTGGCCGCTACGACGACACGAGACGTCGCGTGCCATCAGCCCGCTCGGACTCCCGTGTGGGGAAGCGTCATCTGATCACATAGCAAGCCTGTCATTGACGCAGCACGAGGCTCGAATCGACGCCATCGTGAACAAACCAAGGCGGTTTCAGGCCAGGCTACTCCTGTACTTACGTGTACATTGTAGGGCGTGATAGTCGAGTTACATTGTCGGGCCATATCGAAGAACCAATCTCCAATCTCTTGTTCCCCCGTTGGGGCCGATGCCGCTCCCCCTTGGTCAACCTGCTCTTGGTTCGCTCGGCTGCAGGGATGCCATCCGCGGACTTTGACGTCTTTGCTGGATGCTATAACTCTGCCGAAACCGTCTACCGTCCTTCCATTTCCGCTTCGTCTTCCTGGCTGCCCTGGTCCTTCGGGCAGCTCCCGTGCTTCTGGATAAGGCAGCTGCCCAACCCCCACCACCCTCTTCCCTGTCTCCCGATACCATATCTCTCATACCGTGTGTATTACCTGGCGAAGTCCGGCCTGACGCTAAGGCAAGTTTCTTCCATGCCTACGTGACGGGCCCGCTTATGTTCATTTACATTGAACTCCTGTAATACGGTAGGTGTTCGCGAAGGGCGGAAGAAGCGTCAGCCTGGCCTCCGGTCTTCGGCGCCGTCAGTATCATGATGTTTTCCATGTTGTCGATGGCGTGCGGTTACGGAAAGGGGAGGGAGGCGGGGGGAAACGGGATCCAAGCTGTTCCCTCATCGTCGAGCATGTCTACATGTAGTATAAAGCACAGCTTCGTCCCCGCGATATGTCCTCGTTTCTTGACTTCATTCTTCAACTTCATTCCCCGAGACGCTCATCATGGTTCATTCCAACCTCTTCTTCGTTGCGGCCACGACGCTCTGGGCTACCACTACCTTGGCGGCGCCCATGGCAGCCGTCAACGGTCCGGCCGGCAGCGTCATACAAGGCCAATACCTCATTGCCCTGAAGCCCGGCCTGCAAAAGCGCGACCTAGACGCTCATCTAGACTGGGTCGACGGAGTTCACCGGCGTGGACTCTCTCCGCATCAGTTTCAGGGCGTTGAGAGGACCTACACCGGCAAGACCAACTTTCACGGTTACGCCGGCCATTTCGACCAGGGCACCATCGATGAGATTCGGAAATCTCCAGATGTAAGACGAGTCTCTGTCGAATAGCATGTCAAAACTGTCTTCTCACACTTGTTTACAGGTGGCCGCCGTGGAAGAAGACAGAGTATGGGTTCTAGACTTCCTGGATGAGCAAGCAGACGACGACAAGTCGACCTCTCTCTTCCAGAGAGACTACTACTCAACACAAGAAAACAGTCCCTGGGGCCTCGGCGCCATCTCCCATCGCGAGAAAGGCGCGAAAGAGTACCTCTTCGACGACAGAGCCGGCCAAGGCACCTTTGGCTATGTCATCGACAGCGGAATCCGGATATCACACAAAGACTTCCAGGGACGTGCCAAGTTCGCATTCAACGCCTTCAACCCCAAGGCCAAGGACGCAAACGCCGATGATACCTTTGGGCATGGAACGCACTGCGCCGGGACGATAGGCGGGAAGATGTATGGCGTCGCCAAGAAGGCTGAGCTACTGGCCGTCAAGGTCTTCCAGGGCCGTCAGTCGGCCACGTCCATCATCCTGGCCGGCTTCAACTGGGCGGCCAATGACATCGTCGATAGACAGAGGACCAAGTCGGCTGTCATCAGCATGTCTCTCGGAGGCCCTTACTCCAACTTGTTCAACCTGGCCATCGAAAAGGCGGCCCAAGAGGGCGTCATCTCCATCGTCGCTGCAGGCAACGATGCCGAGGATGCCAGCCTCATTTCCCCTGCTTCTGCGCCCAATGCCATCACTGTCGCGGCCATAGACAGCAACTGGACTCTTGCAGACTACTCCAACTACGGCACCGTCGTCGACCTGGTTGCCCCTGGATCCAAGATCGAGTCGGCTTGGATTCACAGCGATACGGACAACAAGACCATCTCGGGAACTTCCATGGCCACTCCTCACGTCGCTGGTCTGGCTCTATACGCCATGTCGGTCAACCGAGTAAAGGGTGTGGCCGACATCACCCACTATCTCACGGATTCGGCCACCGAGGGCCAGATCACCGGCGATTTGCGAGGAACGCCCAACTTGGTCGGATACAACAACTGTAATGAATGACGTTGATCTACAAGACTTTTGCCGTTGGTGTTGTGTTGATCTTTGCATGGCGTCTTATCTTTGATGAAGGCATGGACTTGTCACGATAACTACCTGTTTTGAGAGCCTGTGGAGGGAAGAGCTGGAATTGGAATGAGTCGGGACGTCTTTGGGAAGATGCATCATTGTTTTTAGGCAAGCGATTACGTGTAGGCGTAGCACAACTGGGCTGGTCTCAGAGTTTAAGGAGTATTCTATGTCAATCTGTTCTTGTAAGGGGTGTCTCTACGCATCCCTTGTCCTCTTGAGCATCTTGATCTTTGCTGGACACGAGAGAGGGTGCAACATCGAAGGCGTGCAGGAGGTACATAGGTGATTTTATTGAACTTGCGGACTTTGATGTGAGAGAGAAGAACGGTTCACAATTTATGGGTTATTATCAGCTCATAGTATTCCATCACTATGTACCATTCGTAAAGAGGGAGGGAATGGACGAACCGCCCTTCAGCCAAGATGAACGCCTTGGTTTCCAGAGTCTCTGAGATCACCCATTATTGCTTCATAAACGGCTCGTTCTACGGGCGTCCACACAACTTCGACATCAGCCAAAGCTGCAAACTTGATGTAAGATGGCCTGCTGTTCTTAGACAGCAAAGATGCTCTCTCTAGAATGAGAAACATGGACTATCTGGGTCCTCACCTCAGGTTCGTCCACACGATCGGGTCTCAGCCGCTTCGTACCATGATCCAAGTTCAGCATGCGCCCGTCCGCTACAAAACGGACATCCACACCGGAATGTGGCGGGTGGCGGTCGTGGCGTCACATTATAGCCGAAACCGATGTCGACTGACGCTCATGTGTTCGTTGAAGCGAGCATTTATCTGCATGTATAGATCGTTTATGCTCCAGTCATGTTGCCTCGAGAATGACCTCAGAAACATTCCGCCAGAGTATGTAGTACCGCAAGCAGCTGACGGGCTGCTCTAACACGGATCCTTCCAGTAAAGACGACAAACAATTCCTTGTGCAGACAGTCCGAGTCGTCTTTCCCGCAGGGCTAATTGCCTCTTCCGTGCATATCTGAGACCAAGCTATTGTCTGACACCTCAGCTGGGGCACCTCGGCACCGCAAAGCCAATCACATCCCCGTCTGTCAGCCTCGAGAACCGCAGGGGCTCTCGTGCAGAAAGATTCCCGAGACTGAGCAGGGGTCAGGGTTGTCGTGTTTCGTCCAGAGAACCGGCTTCTACAATCAGGATGGTCGGTCGAGGTCACATGCGTCGCACGAGGCCTTGAAGCTGGCGAGCTGGGCATCCGATTCGTAACCCGCTACATGTGCCTTCGGGGAAGATGACGGATGAGGAGAAGACAGGGAGGCAGACGGCTGGAATCGGAATACACCTGGAAACCCTAGTGTTGCTAGATGGCAAGGCTGGAAGAGCGTGGGCGTTATATTTAGCTACATGTACGGGAATCCGCTGCCCGGTATTGAGATGCAAGGGTCCGAGATTCGCGGCAAAGCATAAACCTGCTCGTCGTCTCTCTGTTCTCTCAGCACCATTTCAGCCAACAGCCGTCCCGTGGCAAGGGATAATAAGCTCTCCCGAGGTCAGAGTCCCAAGGCAAACCACGGCCTCGTGCACCGCATATTCTAGACCACTTGCTGATGGCCGAATTTGTCCTTGTCCCGTCGTCAAATTGGTCGCACGGGGACATGAGGCTATTCAGTCGTTCTAATAATAGAGTCTCCTGCACTTGGCAATCCCCGAGTTCGCGACGCCATCTTTGACGCCAAGCTCAGCTTTCCCCCAGCAGTTTCGCTACGGCCCCCATATTGGTCCTTGTACCATGTCCGGTCTTTGTCGACGGCCTGCGTGAAGCTTCGTGTTTTGCCTGAGGCTCTGCTGACAGGGTCTTCGGGGAAGCTGGGGCGTGGTTTGGGTCTCGCCGTCGTGGTAGCCAAGTTCGGCCCAGACGGGAGGTTCTGGACTTGGAGACGCGGTCATTGTTTTCGTTGTTGTTGCTTTTTGCCGAGTTGTGTTGTTAGGGTCAGCCGCAGACTGGAGGTGCTGACGGCGCCCCTGAGTATCTCGCGATGTTGAACCTCGATGCGTGTATTATGAAATGCTCTTGATTCGATTTCTATAAATCCTGTGCCTCTCGACACTTTGGTGTCTATTTCATCATCATCTCATCACCCTCATTCTCACACAGTAACATCATTCAGTTCTCCAACTCGTCCTCCACCAGACAAGATGCGCTTCTTCGCTGCCCTCGCCCCTCTGATGGGCCTCGCCTTTGCCGCTCCTCAAGCAGCGCCCAAGATGGTCAAGATTCACGGAGTCAGCCTTCTGGGAAGCGGTTGCAAAGCCGGAACCAGCGATATCCAGATTGACCACACGGGAACCCTCTTCGAAGCCACCTTTTCCGATTATCAGATCCAGACGGGTCCCAACACGCGCGCTTCGGATTGGAGGCGAAACTGCAAGCTGACGAGTTGGTCCATCCGTTGGGAAGACAGGGGTCGCGGCATGTGTGGCTGACATTTTATCTCGCTTCAGTCAACATGGAATACTCGCCTGGTTTCCAGTTCGTTCTTGTTCTCTCAGAATGTAACTTGCTTGGGAGCGTCACTAACTCTGTGATCTAGGTTCTCCATCTTGAAGACCAACATGATTGGCTTTGCAGAGATCCCCTCTGGCGCAAAGGGACAGGTGGGGACTTCTCAGCACGTAATTGACCGTCAGACCATCAACTTACACGCCAACTAGTGCGTCAACACCTTCTCCTTCACCAACGAAGCCGACAAGCACGTCGACTACGCCATCCATCTCAACGGCCACTACAGCGGTGCATTCGATCTCGAATCCCGCGCCGGCATGGCCAGCTGGTCCCCTTGCGGCGGCAGCACCGCTATCCTCAACATGAACACCGCCTGCAGCCTGTCCCCGACTCACCTCCCTGCCCTCATTGCTGTGAGTCTTTCTACCGGGCCGACTGAGTGGAGGGAAACTAAACTATGGCAGGTCGACCACATCAGCGGCAAGCTCAAGGTCAAGTTTGCCATCCAGTGGCAGACTTGCCGCAAGTAATTGGAACGGATGGGATCGTGTGGAGATGTCGGTGTGCGAGAGGGTTATGACAGGAAGCTTGGTACATGTAGCGGATGCGCTTTGGAAGACCTTGAGTCTGAGTATTCGTAGAGGTGGCTGAGTGCTTCCAGATGGTCCATCTCGCGACAACAGTTTGTTAGTTTGAAAGTTGCAGTATGTCTCAGTTCTGCCAGACTCTTTGTTTCGAAAGCTTTGTCTTCGTGTCTATGTTTGCTTTGGCTTAAGCTCAATGGCATAGCAAGACATTTTAGTAGCTCTGCGTCTCAGCGTTGGCTTTCCGAACTTACCATCTCAGTCAATCAATCGGTGAAACTAATAGAATGCCAAAGACAATTTATAATTTGAAGTCGGCGTTGACAGAACTATGCAAAAATGCTCAACACTTTCTATACAACAATAGGAAACTTTTCGCCACCTGCATCCAGTGGCATGGGCCCGGTTAGCTCAGTCGGTAGAGCGTGTGACTCTTACAATCGGTGGAGGTTGTTATCTCAAAGTCAGGGGTTCGAGCCCCCTACCGGGCTATTCCTATCGTAGCACACAATTTGGGCCATTCTTTTTTCTTTTGCTTGAATATGACTAGTTTTTTTGCTAGTATGATGAGTTGTTAGACTTGTAAGATTGTGAGCGCGTCTGCGTGGTAGTTGCCGCCGTAGGCTCTTGCCTCGAGTACGACTATGGCTGCAATAGATTATCATATGCAGATGCTATCTACATACGAAGTACTCGTACTTGTTACGATTTGTTTACGATACATGCATGTGTGTAATGTGCATATTCTCTTGCATTGGTTTAATAGCCCGCTTTCAGACACAATGCCACCACCATCATCAGCAGCAGCAGCCTCTCCGCTGCAGCCTCTCCGCAGCTCGGCGGCGACGTGCGGTGCCCTCTTCTCCGCTAAGACCATCGTAGCCATATGTATGTTATCTTAGGTATCTAGAAGATCGGCTCTCCTCTTCTGCTGCTCCCTGTCCGCTCGACGCCACGCGTCAGCCTCAACCGCCGTCTGTCAGCCCAAACAACGGCTTACGCTCTCTTCCAAGACCCTCCCCTTTGTCAATCTTCCTCTCCCATAAGGATACATACCTCCCAACGGAATGTTGACGGAAAACGACGGCTCGGCCTCTCCCCAGTCGCCGCCCGACGTCCCCCAGCGGCCTCCCCGCAGCTCCACCGTCTACGAGACGACCGGCCCCGATGCCCACTCCGGCCCCGTCCTCACCCCGAGCGGCTCCGGATCGCCGGCCCTCAATCCGCGGTCGTGCGTCACCTGTCGCCGGCGCAAAGTCCGCTGCGATAAGCAGATGCCCTGCTCCAACTGCCGTCGCGCCCTGATCCCCTGCGTCTTCCCGGCTCCCGGTCGGGCTCCGCGTCAGCAGCGGCCGCGGGACTCTCAGGCGTCGCCCAAGACGTCGAGTCAGCGCGAGCTGGCGCTGGTCAAGCGGCTGCGCAAGCTCGAGGGGCTTGTCGAGGCGCTGAACAGCCGGCTCAAAGTCCATGAGCCAGCCGCCGAGCCCGAGAAGACGGCTGACGCGCGTATCAGCCCTGTCAGCTCGGGCCCTAGGCGTGTCGAGGCGGTCGACGTCAGGGGTTCGACGGGAGAGCGCGATATTCATCTTTCTCTCGGCCATCTCGTTCTTGACGACCAGCGTGGCACGTCTCGATACGCCAGCAGCGACTTCTGGTCCAAGCTCGAAGATGAGGTGGGAAGGGAATCTCTCCAGCGAGCCTCGAGTATAGCTGACGATTCTTTTCCTTCCCAGCTCGACTCCATTCGCGAAGAAACGCACCGGTTAACGGACGAGCCATCCGACGACGATTCAGACGGTCAAGGAACGCCCGCCGACTCGCCCATGACCGCCATCTCAGCTTATCAAGGCTTCATCTTCGGCTACCGTTCGACCGACGTCGCTCTCGAGCAGTACCATCCGCCGTCGTCGTGGCTGCCCGTGCTGTGGTCTACCTACCAGCAGAATGTCGAGCCGCTCATCAAGCTCTTTCACGTCCCGACGACGGACCTCGTCATGCGCGCCGCCAGGGCCAAGCGCGGGCTGCCTCCGAGCAGAGAGGCCCTGGTCTTTGCCATTTGCTTGGCGGCTGTCACTTCACTTGAACCTGATGAGGTATGCCGGAGATGCTCTATAGATGGCAGCTAGAGAGAGAGGCAGGAGATTGACCATGAGCAGGTCAAGGCCAAATTTGCCACAGACAAGAACCATCTCGTCTCTCAATACCGATTCGCCCTGGAGCAGTCTTTGGCACGAGCTCATTTCCTCGATACTTCCGAGACGGCTGTCCTGCAGGCCTTTACGCTCTTCCTCATCGTCGTCAGGAGACACGACGAGAGCCGCTTCTGCTGGGCGCTGACGGGCCTCCTGATTCGCATCGCCCAAGGCATGGGCCTCCACCGAGACGGCACCAATTTCAAGCTGCCGCCACTCGAGACCGAGGTCCGGAGGCGTCTGTGGTGGGCGATATTGATGCTCGACGTTCGCTCTGCCGAGGAGCTCGGCACCGACATGATCATCGGCGAGCAGTCGTACGACACGCAGATGCCGAGCAACATCGATGACACCGACGTAGGGACCGGCACGCTCAACATGCCGACGCCTCGCGAGGGCCGGTCCGACTGCGCCGTGGCCCTTGTGCGGGCCGAGATCTGTGCTGCCATGAGACGGCTGGCGACGGCTGCCTCGGCTTCTAAAACGGACGAGGCTGGCAGCATGGCCGAGCGGGAAGAGAGACTGGTCCAACACCATCAGCGCGTCGAGCAGAGACTCCTCCGCCATGACCTGGACGAGACGGACTCTCTGTATTGGACCGCCGCCATGATTGCCCGCGTCACCATGGCCAAGATGTTTCTCTTCATCTACCAGCCCATCCTGTTCCGCGGATCCGAGCGCGAACTCCCAGACGAGCTGCGGCAGCGCATCTACGTCGCCGCCATCGAGGTCATCGAATACAGCCACAAGCTGAACACGGATGGCCGTTGCAGGCAGTACCGCTGGCTCTTCAACACTTACACCAACTGGCACGCCATTGCCTACACGCTCATCGAGTCGTGCCGGCGGCCCTGGACGGCTCTCGTCGAGCGCGGCTGGGAGGCCGTCACCGGTTATGACGAGGATCCCGTCGAGATCGCCAAACGAGCCGACCACGCTGCTGTCTTTTTGCCGCTGCGTCGACTGTTTATCGAGGCCCGCCGTCATCGGGAAGCGGAGCTGGCTCGGCTAAGAGTTGATCAGGACGAGGCTCGTCGTCTGGACGCAGCGGAGCGTCGTCACCCAGCACAGGCGAGCTTCGGGCCAGCACCAGGCGCAGAGGGCAGGATGGAGCAGGCCAGGGAGAAGTGGCAGGCCCTGATACAGCCGGATGTGGTCAGTTGCTCGCCACTTGCCGTCGAACAGTCTGCTCCGGTCCTGAGTATCGGAGCGCACCCACGTGTCTGCGACATGACCTCGCAAACTCTACCCCTAGCCAACACCTCATTTCAGATGCCGATGAGCATGACTCGTGAGACGATGCTATACGTCAATGAACTCATGTCGCTCCCAAATACCGACATGACAGAGTTCTGGCATCTCACGAAGAACGACGAGGCAAAGGGGGCAGGTCTCGCTGCGTCGCTGCCGCCTCAGCCAGCCAAGGACAACAACCTGCCACCGTACTTGTGGCCCGATCCGCTCTCGCTCACCGAAACAAATCTGGTCGATGACATCGAGATGCTAGGAGAGGGCTTCGACTGGAAGGACTGGAGTCAGAGCATTCGCGGGATGGAAATGGGCTCGCAACCGCTGTGGCCGCCCGGACCTGAGAACGGATGTTAATGGCAGCAGATAAATAGAACGTGACTCAGTAAGGCAACGGTGCTTTCACCGGCTGACGCAATCCTGCTTGATCCAATGTCGGCTGGCAAACTCGATGAAGCTTGAATTTGATAGTGGACTGTCATCTTGTGGATCAGAAGACGCTCGCTGCTGGGCTCGCTATTGGCTGCTTGCGGATAGCTCAGACCCACTCTCGACGTCGGTGAAGACTGTAGATCACGTGATGGGGCGCGTCATCTACCTCGCTCGCAAGCAGCCCATCGCCCGTGATTCACCTCGACCGTCTCTTGACCCCCTCGTGACGAAGCCGCTGCTGATATCTCGCTTGACGAAGCGAACCGATGGATCCAGGCCGTCGTGAGATGATGGCCAGGCCACCGCCGGTCAGGACCCGCAACCCCACGGGACCCCGAGCCGATCCAAAGACGCGCGTGGCGAAGACGACGCGCGGCGAGGCGGGCGCCAAGACGGCCAACAAGGCGGCGAGGTACCTGACTCAGGAAGAGCAGTCGCTTCAGTACGTCGCGGACGAGGATAGCTTCGTTCTGAAGCAGTCCAAGAAGAAGGCCGACATCAGGGTTCGCGAAGGGCGGGCCAAGCCCATTGACCGCCTCGCCTTTAACCTGCGATACATCGATCCCAAGCGCGATATACTCGACGATGACGACGAGGATGTCGCGATTGAGCTGCAGGCGCCCGAAAACGTCATCGAGCACCTGGGAGTCGACCAGCTGGACGAACTGCACTCCGACATCGGCTCGATGCTCGTACTCGAGAGAGACCCGACCCAGCGGCAATACTGGGAGGCCCTCAAGTCACTGTGCAAGGATCGAAAGTCCAAGCTGGGGCCCGAGGGACGCGAGGACCGGGTCCTCAGCAGTGTCGCCGATGACATTGACAAGATTCTGAAGCCCAAGACGTACGACCAGCTCGAGACGCTCGAGACGCAGATCAAGGCGAAGCTGGGATCGAATGCCAATATCGACACCGACTATTGGGAACAGCTGCTTCGCAATATTTTGGTCTGGAAGAGTAGGGCGACGCTCACGCGCATCTTTCAGGCCTCGGTTGATGCCAGGGAAAAGCTCCTGAAAGAGATGAAAGGCACGGACGAACAGCCGCAGCAGCAATCGGATGCGCCGTCGGAGTCGTCGGCGGCCACCCGTCCGACGAGGCCCGGGCTTCCCCAGCCGGCAGGGGGAGCGCAGCCGTCGGGCAACGAGGACGCTTCGCAGGCAACCAAAGCACTCTACGACAGGGAGGCAGCGCGAGGCATCTCGGAGAACGAGGAGATCTTTACGGCCGAAGAGGCCGTCCCCGCTCACGTCAAGGCGAAATGGACGGGCAAGCGTGGAGCACGGAAACCGCGATACTTCAACCGAGTACAGATGGGCTACGAGTGGAACAAGTACAACCAGACGCACTACGACCACGACAACCCCCCTCCCAAGGTGGTTCAGGGGTACAAGTTCAACATCTTCTACCCGGAGCTGGAGGACAAGACAAAGGCGCCCACCTTTAAGATCATCCGCGAACATGGCCGCAGACGCGGACAGTCTCACGCCGCGGCGGGCGAGGCGGATACCTGCCTCATCCTCTTCATTGCAGGGCCCCCTTACGAGGACATTGCCTTTCGCATCGTAGACCGGGAATGGGACTTTAGCGCCAAGAGGGAGCGCGGCTTCAGAAGCACCTTTGACAGGGTACGCCTCTTTTTTTTTTTTTTTTTTTTTCTGTATCGTTCATTCATTCATTCATTCTTTCTTTCTTTCATTGTTGGTCTTTGCAGGCTGCAGGCCCCAGGGTCACACACAGACACGCTGCACACATGGATCTGACGGGCTACAGGGAATCCTCCAGCTGCATTTCCAGTTCAAGAAGGTGGGTCGTTGAAGGAGAATCCCGGGGGCGTCGAGAACGGGCCACTAACAAAAGGCTTGCTTAGATCTTTTATCGAAAATAGACGGGGCGCATCGAGGCGTCCCGAGCCAGCCCTGACGCGGCCGGCGGCGCCGTGACGAGCAAAGAACTCAGGGCCATGAAACGGACAGCGAGAGAGTTGGAGAGAGGGTTGAGGGAGACGGATGAACAGGGCACCTTGACGGGACAGGACAGGGGAAGGGCAGGGGCAGCATGGGGGGCAGCATGGGGAGCAGCATGGACGGTTACGGCAGGCTACGCGACAAAGATGGAGCAGCTGTTTCGGGGGGACGGCTGCCATTGTTGATATCTTCCCGAGCAGTGTCATCGGCTAAGAAACTCCCACGAGCAGCTCCCTGGGTGCTACGACTGGGGGCGGGCAGGTCTCGTGTCGCCGTCTCTGCGCCAGGTCATACCGGTGAGACTTGGGCCCCAACTCGTACGACAAAGGGCGAGGTAGCCTCTACGGAAGCAAGCCGCGGAGGCGTGGCGTTTCTGAAGCCGTCAGAAGGTCTTTGACGTAGGCAGACGAGAGGGCAGATTTGGAAGAGCCGGGCATATGGCGTGCATGCCGAGCGGGTTGCGCCGACGCGTTGGAGACGAGAGACATGCATGCATCTTGGGGGAACGAACATGTTTCTTTTTGATATCTATATGTATGGGCTCTTTTCTTTTCCACTCACACCCCCCCTTTGCCCCTGGATCACGATGTGTGCGATTCAGAAGAGCGAGAAGGAAGACAGCCTGATATCTATCGCCATCTCACCATGTTTCCCAGATAGACTGACTCTTGACAGCAGCAAAATAACAGACAATGAAAGGCTCTCCACCCCTCCTCCGGCGAGAGCGAATCTGCCTGTCGGCTTCAGATCGACGTTACACACCGTCGGCTGCGGTCACAAGTTGAACGGGTACCGAGGCGTTTTTGACTACAGGCAACCCCCGGTGTGGTCCTTGGTGACGCCACGACTCCCTCTCTCTGGGGCTCTCTCTCTGCTTCCTTGCTCGACAGGTGCTTCTCTGGGGTGCGTGCTGCTTCTTCTACTGCTGCGAGGCTGTCGACTGTTGGGCCGTGACTCTCTTTACCTCGGTGCGCAACCCCCTCGTTTGCGTCTCGAGATCCCGACAGCCGCGGACAAGGTGCCACGGGCCAGGACGGCCAACCGCTACGTCGTCTGGAGCACAAGGGATGGGGGGAGGGGCGGGTAAAGATGCTTGGGTCTCTCTCATCCAGACACATGCACACATACATACGCACACGCACCTACATACACACACGTACGTACATACAATGGAAGACGACATGGCGTGCCTGATTCGGCCCTCAAGGAACCACGCCATCGCTTGATTCACGCCCCCCCTTCCCTCCCTGCTCCTCCTCACACACCATCTTCCCCAAAGATCAAGGCGGGCAGGGAATCATGACACCTCCAGATGGGTCCCCCCCCCCCCCG
>NJES01000319.1:0-21045 GCA_002591395.1 Ophiocordyceps camponoti-rufipedis | reverse complement strand
GTGTGTGTGTGTGTGTAAGTGCAGCATGTGTGTGTGCGTGCTTGTGCGTCTCCCCTAGTCATAGATTCACATCGCAGAAACCAACCAACCAACTCCCTCTCACAGCACAGCAGAAGCCAATCGACAGCCACAGGAGATCCCTCCGAGCCTATGAGCGCCATCTCTGTCTCTATCTCTCTCTCTGTCTCTTTCTCTATCTCCCTCTCGCTCTCGCTCTCTCTCTCTCTCTGACCCTCTCACTCACTCACACACACACTCTCTCTCCCCTCCTCCACCCCGAATAGAACCCCCCCCAATCTTCTCCCTCCTGCATCTCCCACGCGCCAGACAAGCCGTTGTCGGGATCCGGGTCCTGCAAAGCAAATACCGCCCGCTGACGAACCCGAAAGGAAACAGTCTTACCCTCGCACGAACAAACCTGATGCAAGCCGCGTGACACGACATGCACCGCTCGTCATCACTGCCCCCCTATCATATGTATAAGCGCTTCCCTCTCGTGACCGACCGTCGGGCGGTTGCGAGTTGTTGGGAAAGGGATGGGGGGGTGGGGCGCTCGGGCTTCCGGCGGCCGGACTCGGGCCGCGTCCCGGATCCTTCTCCCATGTTGATATTTCATTTTTTTTTCCTTTTTTTTATTAATTTTCCCCGTTGGCGTTTCCTTCATCGTGGGTTGCATCTCGCTTTACCCCGGATGGGGCAAGGCTGGTTACGGCTTACAGTGACGACCATCGCATCTACTATATGAAAGCGAATGGATAGTCGTATCTGGGTTACATGGCCCATCGCCGGAGCGGCCGATCAAGCCGGGGAAAAACACAAGGCCCGTGTAGCAAACCAAGGTTTCCCTGGCACAGAGACACCGGAAGATAGGGCCTCTGCTTCCGCCCGCCTCCTTTTCCACACGGCTGGGAGATGATTGCCGGCCTGTTTGTTGGCTGAGATTCGTCGCCCCGTCCGTCTGGGTCGATTTTGCCGAATACGAAGCTGACCAGCTGGCAGCACGGCTCGGCAAGGTGAGGCAAGCACTGAGTAATCGGGAGATTTGCCTGGTCTCGGGTGGCTGCTGCTGAGCGGCCGTTGCATCATCCATTGT
Organism: Ophiocordyceps camponoti-rufipedis; assembly: GCA_002591395.1. Lineage (NCBI taxonomy): Eukaryota > Fungi > Ascomycota > Sordariomycetes > Hypocreales > Ophiocordycipitaceae > Ophiocordyceps > Ophiocordyceps camponoti-rufipedis. Next base: position 19,952 of record NJES01000319.1, on the reverse strand, counting down.
GAGAGGGAGGAGTCGTCGTGGACTCATGGCCAAGGTCCGCAGCACATCTTGCCTACCTACCCTATACATCGCATCCACGACAGACAAAGACACTGCCTCCTGCTCAACTACTGCACGCATGCCCCCCCCCGAGAGATGGCGGGCGCGCAGCATCACAGACGGACGCGGGGGCCAAGGCGCCGCCGTCGCATGATGCGGCTCTCGCCCATCTAGCTGCGGCTGATGCCGCTCCGGACCCCCGACCAAGACGCGCCGACGGGACGCGGTGCAGTTGCAGCAGTTGCAGCAGTAGAAGGGGCCAGGAAGACCGTCTCCTCTCTTGTATTAGCCCGCGACGGGAGCACATACCTATATCTAAGGCCCTGCTACCGATATGCAAGCGACTCGTCTCCTCGTCATCAATATCCCGCTCTCTGCCCCCCGCCTTTTCACCCCCCCACGATAATGCTTGCCTTGCCTGACTTCAAGACGAGGCCCAGAAACCGGGAAAGAGATAATCGACCTTGTCCATGGCCTCCCGGCTCCTACCCTCGGCCTTGGTCATCAGCTTGACCGCCGCCCGGCTGGCCCCGTCCCACTGCCTGGCCATGACGAGGTCGCTGTGCTCCAGCTTGGCCAGCTGGTCCAGCACCGCGCCGACGAGCCGCTTGGCGTTGCCGCTATTGGCCTGCATGTACTTGCTGACCATCTCGACGTTGACGTCCTCGAAAGAGTGCCAGCAGTCGTAATCCGTCGCCATGGCGATTACCTGATACGCCATCTCCGCCTCGCGCGCCAGCTTGGCCTCGGGCAGCGTCGACATGTTGATGACGGACCCGCCCCAGGATCGATACAGCTGAGACTCGGCCCGAGTCGAGAACTGCGGGCCCTCTGTTCCCGACCATCTTTTAGTCAAGACAAAAAAGAAACGAGACGGTCGACTCACCCATGCAGATGAGGGTTCCCTTGTCGTGCAAGACGACGCCTTCACCGTCCATGTGCTCGGCGCACGACTGGATGACTCGGGAAAGACCGGCGTCAAAGGGGTCGGCAAAGCTGACGTGGCCGACGACGCCGCCCTCGAAAAAGGTAAAGGGCCGTATGCCCTTTGTGCGGTCAATGATCTGGTCCGGCACGACAAAGTCCTTGGGCTTGATGGCCTCCTGCAGTGAGCCGACGGCGGAGAAGGCGATGACGCATCGGACGCCCAGGTGCCGCAGCGCCGCGATGTTGGCCCGGTTGGGAACCTCGTGCGGCGCAAACTGATGATGCAGCCCGTGACGGGCCAGGAACGCGACCTGCACCCCTTGGTGGGAGAGGATGTGGATGGGAGACGCCGGTCGGCCCCACGGCGTCTCCGGATTCACTACCGCCACGGGCGTGAAGCCCTCGAGATGGCCGAGGCCGGTGCCGCCGATGACGGCGAGCCGGACGGGTTCTGCGGTGTGCGCGTCAGCCTCTGTCAGACGCCAAGTGGCAGCAACGGAGATTCCGACCGTCCAGGCTGGTGGAAACTTGAGCCATGACGACTCGCTACACGCCGTGGAGGGTAGAGTCCAGGGAGCGATATCGCTGCTGTAGAGACACGGGGGCGGGTGTCGTCGGCCTTTTTTGTGGTGGATGTTCCCGCCCTTCTCAACGTGGCTAAGCGCCCGGGCTGATAAGGCGGGCGATAAGCCGGCTGAGACCGAGATGCGGGCATGATGAGACGGAAGCCGAGAGACGGGGAGAGACGGGGAGAGCGAGACACATGACGCTGCTGGCCGAACTTCTAGGTTGTTTATAGTTTGTCTTCAATAATGGAATAAACTGCACCATGTCGTAGATTCTTGAGTGTTGCACCAACTATCGCGGCCAAAGTCAATCACGTGGGTTCGTCGCCCTCCCTGGGCTGGAAGTTGCTCGCGGATAGATGCCCAGGTCTGCTGCTTAAGCACGGCTTTAGCAATCAGAGATGATGTATTCGTAGGTATGCATGCAGTTGGAAGCCCGTTGACGACAAAAGAAGACGAGGCTGCGCCTTGCTGACCAAGATCATGAGCTGTGCCCCACAATACGGGAGAAATTTACCAACTCATTCATCGTCAGAGGTCTTCTTCACCATCACCACCACTGTTCACCGCATCTTCCCACTGCGCCTCAGCTTCAGAGAGGCGACCTGGTGCTCGCGCGCCTGCATGACTCGAGCGCATGGCCTGCGCGACGCCCAAGGAAGCCATGGCGCCTGCAGCCGACTACGCATCCCCGGATGCCGATGGCGCCGATGACGACGGCGAAAGCATCGAGGAGCGTTGCTTCTCGGCAGCCCTCATCTGCCTTGAGGGCCACTACACGCAGTCACCTCCCATGGGCCCTCAGACGGCCGCTCGAGTCAGCTCCATGATATCCAAAACGCTGGAGAAGACGCATACCCTGAGGGCAGCACGGTAACGGCCGAGCCCCAGCCCCCAAACCGTCGACCTCCTCCTGACCGACCTTGTGCAGCGAAGCCTTGTCGCGAAACGTCGCCATTTGGGTATGGCTCACCAGGATCTTTGCCGCTGCCATTCCGAGCTTGACGACGAGGTCCGTCGGCCCGCTGTCGACGATTAACGATCCCGACAAGGGCGTCACTCCTCAAGAGAGCACCGCCCTCATCGTCATGAACCAGGCTTCTATCAAGGAGGATCTCGCAACCCTCATCAAGCTCATGCACATTGCAAGGAATCTGCTCGTCAACGCCGAGCCCGAGGTTCCTCAGGATATATGCGCCGCCGTTCATTTCGACCAGATGGTATATCAGACCATCATACTCTGCGTAAACGTCTCCAGCAAGGGCTACGACGGCGAGATTCTCGACGATGCTCAGCGAGTCAAGCTCAACGACATCACTGAGCTCTGTCCGTTCCCAACCTTCTTCTTGTCTCCGTTCACGTCGCTGACCTAGGGCACACAGACAAGAAGTTGCTCGTCACCTCGCTCCAGCAAGCGCACAACTGGACTGCCAAACATGACAGGAACAAAATGTCTTTCTGGTTTGACGTCCTCTTCGACGAGGACGAATCCGCATACAATTCCGGTCCTGAAGAGGGCATCAACGACGGCTCTGGCTTTCGCCCGGACGTGGCTAAGCAACAAGTCCAGCACTGGCTCGACCGTAACTCCAGAATGTGTGATACCGCGCGCAGGCTCCTCAAGGACTATGCCCAAAATCATGCCGAAAAACCGCCGGGAAACCTGGCGCCCATCCGGCCTCTGGCCTGGAACTGGCTCCCGGACGGTGCCGTCCCTCCGCCCGTCGACCTCGGCGACGACACCGAGAGGGTCAACCCCATTTGGAAGTCGGACGAGACGGACAAGTTCGAGCAGGACCGGGCCTACGGTCGCGTCTCGAGGGAAATCGACACTTGGTGGCTTCGGGCTCGTGATCCAAATTACGAGGAGTGGGTTGTCGGTATGCCGACGATTGAGTATGCGCAGTCGCGTACCGAACACTGCAAAAGCAACCTGCTCCATCGCTACGCCCACTCGTACCAAGGGGAGCAGTCGCCCGTGGCTGAGAGGGTGGAAGAGGAACTGTCGGACCCCGAGCCTTGTCAATGCTCCGAGTGCCACGATTGTCCCCACGAGACGGCCAAGGAGTCGGGCGTCCAAACGGACCAGGGCTGCCGGCATCAAGAGCGCGGCGGCCATGACCACAACCACCAAAACGTCGATGACCACCACGGCCACCAACCGGATGACGTCCACGACCAGGATGACGACTACGCCAACGAATACGTCGATGAGATGATGGACGACGAAGAGGTCGACGATGACGTTTCGTATGTCGAGGGACCGCTGACGGGCATCTTGACAGAGGTCCCCAACATACTGGATCCCAAGCAGATCGAGGCCCTACATATGATTATCAAGTCGTGCGTCCTGGACAATGCCGGGTCCGGACTCACGCGCGTGGGCGAGAACCTACAGAAGACGCGGTGCAGGATGTTTCTGGCCCTCGACTGCGGCAAAAGCCTCTTGCGCGAGCTGCTCGTCTTCATCGCCGTCTGGGGCAAGGATGAGCAGTCGCTCATCTTCCAGGTGACGACGCAGATCGTCGAGGCCCTGCATCACAGCGCCCTCATCCCTTACGCATGGAACTCTCTGAGGATCCCCAAGGACATCATCTCGCCCGCGCAGACGGTGCTGCTGCGGCTGGTCAGCAATATGCTCCGTGCCCGAATACACAGCCCTATGGGGCAGGGTCCCAAGGACGAGACCCGGGACATCAAGCTGGTGCACTTCTTCTTCAGTTACTTTAGAAGCCGCATCGTGCCCGAGTGCGCGGCGCTGATGCACCTGCAAGCCCAGATCCGCCAGCAGAGCTGCGATCCGGCCGAGTTCCCCGTCGATAGCTGGGATATGGAGCGCGCCAAGGACGGGCTGGCCCAGTATCTCGACTTCATCATCACCGTGACCGAGTCGGCGGACACGCGGGCCAAGCTGATCGAGTGGGAGGCCATCTACGACCTGGTGACGCTGCTGGCCGGTCTCGACGCGGGCGTGGAGAAGAAGCCGCTGATCGAGCTGCCCAAGCGGTCGCCCAAGCGGGAGAAGAGCAACCCGATGGTGGAGAGACCGTACTCGACCAACAGCGACAGCCCGCCGCCATCACCGCCCCCTCCGCCGATGCAGGAGCCGGCGCACAAGTATCCGTGGCCGGCGGTCAAGGCGCAGATCTTCACCATCATGGCCACGCTGCTGCAGCCGCCGGCCGGGCAGAGCAGCCCTGGCAACGCTCAGGTGCAGATGCAGATGGTGACTTACAACGGCATCGTGCCCCTGCTCAACTGCTGCGCCTACGACGACCACAACCCGTTTGCCAAGGAGCGCGTCACCATCTGTCTCAAGTGGCTGCTCGACGGCTGCGAAGCGGCTAATAGCTTCTTTCGCGAGTTGGTCAGCTTCGCGCCGCCCGCCGGTTTCCAGCCGCCGCCGCCGGGCGGGGAGACGGTCTCGTCGGTGCGGCTCGACGGCATCGGGGGTGAGATCAGGGTGAAGATGCGGGCGACCTTGGAGCCTGATCACGGGGAGGCCGCTGGTGGTGGTGGTGGCGGTGGTGGTGGTGGCGGTGGTGTTGTTGATGGTGGCGGCCATGGGAATCCCGTCGACGATCTGTTGGGGCGAGCTGCCCTCCTCAGCGTTGAGGTGTCCCCTCCGACGGTCTTGGGGAGCATCGAAGATAACTTTATGGCGTGAAGTAGTCTCGATTGCTCAAGGCAGCGTTGGTATGAATATTGAGTTCCTGTTGAGGATGATCTGTGTAGTATATAGACATGTATGTATGTGTATGCAAAGCTACCGCGAGATGATGCCGTTCTATATCAATCCAACTGAGAGAAAAGCTCAACTTCAAGCCAAATGGCACGCGGCCCGGAAGGCAACCAACAGCTGAGTCCGGCTCTTCCGCGCACGTGCCGCCTCCCCTGCTCCTTCAATGCCGGACCCCATGGATCCCCTGCCCAGAAGGCGGCGGTCAAGCGGAGTCGCCGTTGGGAGCCAGCTTGCCGTCCACGCATTCGACATGGTGGACGAGGTCGGCAATGGTGCAGACCTTGAGCCCCCACTTGCGAGCGAAGGCGATGCAGGCCTCGCCCCTCATCATTCCCGCGCCCTCGCGAACGGCCCGGCCGGGAACCTCTTGGCCATCGTCGACGATCTCGCAGATGGCAGCGGCCGGTTCCAAGCCAGCAAGGCGACACAGCTCGAGCGCGGCCTCGGTATGACCCCTTCTCGCGCGGACGCCGCCGGGATGGGCCCGCAGCGGGAGGAGATGTCCCGGGCGGCGGAGGTCATGGGGACCGGCGGCCGGGTCGGCGAGGACGCGGCAGGCGCGGGCGCGGTCTTGGGCGCTGATGCCCGTGGTGACGGAGGCGTGGGCGGCGTCGACGGAGATGGTGTAGGCGGTGCCGCGGGGATCTTGGCTTCCGGAGGGGACCATGAGGGGGAGGGAGAGGGCGTCGGCGCGGGTTGGGGGGATGGGGGCGCAGATGTAGCCTGATGAGTAGCGGATCATCCAGGCCATGCGGTCGGTGGTGACGTGCTGGGCGGCGATGATGAGGTCTGCTTCGTTTTCGCGGTCGGGGTCATCGAGGACGACGAGGAATTCGCCGCTTCCTTTGGCTTGTTAGCTGCTATGGCTGGCTTTGGATGTGGGCATGTGGGATTGTATGTACGGAAGGCTTGGATGGAGTCGGGGATGGAGTCGAAGAGACTGTTGGGCATTGTCGGGGCGGGCATCGTGACGGCGAAATCTGAAGTGTCGTCGTTGTTGTTGTTGTCGTCGTCGTCCTCTTTCTTGTCTCTCTCCCTCTCGTCTTCCCCCGTCCCCCGCCTTTAACGACGAAGAGGGCGCGGACCGGCTTCGGGTGCGACGTCGGGCGTCTGCCGAGCGGGAATTGCGGCTTCGGAGGTGGCTTCGGGATCGTCGTCGTGGCGGAGTTACGTCGGATGGGAGTCAAGGGCAGGGTAGAGTGAGAAGAAGGAAGGCTGGTGGATGGAAATGGATCAATGGATTTCCATCGTCGTAGCGTAGGCCGAGCTTCCGAGGACCGGGGGGCACGTGGAGCTGAGCTGAGCTGAGGTACCTGCCGGGTACATGCCTTCATCCGGCCGGCCGGGGAGATGCGAAGCTCCGAGGGCATGTTCTTTTGTGGCCGGCGGTTTCGGGCGGATGATGGAGGAGGTTGTTGATGATTGGCATTGGGGGGTTTGGGAGTGTGTTGCTTGGTGTCAGGACGGTACGAGCAAGCCTATATATCCGTGTGTAGGTGGGTAGGTAGCCGCTTCTGCTGGCATTGGCCGCGTGGATAGAGGACCGTGGGAGACCTGGAAGCAAGGCCGGCAACCGCCATGACTTGTCCCCGTAACGATGCCGTCTGTTTCTTCTAGATGTATGGATATTCGTACGGATATGTAGTACCGTTCGACGAGCAGACGTGATGGTTGCATTCGTGCTACGTGCCTCTTGCATGCAGATCCGGCACGATTCCGTTCGACTAAAGAGGTGTTGACGGATGTGAAACGCAAGACGAGGGCCTTGATGGGTGATACCACATGAGATGGTGCAAAGAGCCAGATGGGCTCAAGTTACCTACCTGTATGAGCAGCCTCCTAGTCCTTTTGTCTGTACCTACCTAGGTTCGAGGTAGTTGTGCCACCAGTGGACTCGGGCTTTGTAAGCGCCGCCAAACCTTCCATCCATCCAAAATCGTGCTCCTTCGCCCTCCTCTACAGCCGCTACGTCTTCCACTTCAGGCCGTCATGGCAGCTCGACTCCGACCGGCAGCGGCTCGCCTCGGGCAGACGTTCTCCTCGCGGACGCTCTCTTCACGACGCCCTCATTCCACCTTCTCATCCGTCGACCCCGCCGAGGTGTCGCACTTTGACGCCCTCGCAGGCGACTGGTGGGACGCCCACGGCTCCTCGAGGCTTCTTCACCTCATGAACCCGCTGCGCCACGATTTCATCCGCGCCTGCGTGGGCGATGCTGTCCCGGACGCGGGCCTCTCGTACCTCGACATGGGCTGCGGCGGCGGCATCTTCGCAGAGTCGGCGGCTCGGCTATCGACGACGCGCTACGTCACGGGCATGGATCCTACGCCTTCGGTCGTGGCGGCGGCAAAGGCCCACGCGCGAAAGGACCCTTTGCTTAGCCCAAGGCTGGAATACCGCGTCGGATCCGTTGTCGAGGCCCTCGCCTTGGGAAAGGTCCACGACGTCGTCACCCTGTTCGAGGTGCTCGAGCACGTCGACCACCCAGCCAGCTTCCTCCAGCAGATACGGCCCCTCGTCCGACCCGGCGGCTGGCTCGTCGTCAGCACAATGGCCAGGACATGGACCAGCTGGCTGACGACCAAGTTGGCGGCCGAGTATGTGCTCCGCATCGTGCCGCGTGGCACCCACGACTGGAGCCGGTATATCAACGACGACGAGCTGCGGCGCTTCCTGCTTGACGGTGGATGGGAGAGCCCTCGGGTCATGGGCGTTGCCTACGTGCCTGGGCTGGGTTGGCGGGAGCTGCAGGGGGGCGAGCGCGTCGGCAATTACTTTTTAGGCGTCCGTCGACGAGGCGTGGATGGTGGATAGTCGTAGGCTGACGGGATTCCAGTCTGAACTGTGAGGCCCGATGATGGACGGGAGGTGGCCACGGTCGTGCGGCGGTGAATGGGATGGTGGATGCTACGGGCGGGCCTCCACCACAGCGGGCTGACGGCGGGGCCGCTCCCTCTGAATTTACAGCGGGAGCTTCCACCATTGACGGCCCGGAAGTGCCCGGTGACGGGTACTGGAGGCCGTGCTGCCTGGAACCTTGAACCGCCCGCTGGATGGAAACCGCCAACTTCCAGGATCCACGAACTTCTGTCCTCCCCTCATCAGCTGCTCATCCGTACCTGCATCCTTCATCCGTGACGCATCCAATGCAATCCTCGCCTCGGCCAATCTTCACACGTCTCCGTCTCTTCAGTCCTATCGCCGAATATATGTCCAGGATTCCGCATCCAGCTCCTTCGACAGCTCGCGGCCTCGCAATCGACATGGGCTGCGTCAGCTGAAGAAGACGAAGAAGAAGAGAAGAAGCATCTCTTCATCGCTCACGTCGCCATGCTCTTCCCCTTGACAATCCTCCTGCTGGCCTCGCGCGCGGCTCGCGCTCAATTCGTCTCTGTTGACCCCGACGGTCCGCCTCCCACCGTCGTGCGCTCGCCCGGAGATGCCAGCGTCGTCGTCACCTACAGGGAGCCTCGCAACCTGTGCACCACCGTCTTTGACGGACAGAAGCAGTACGCTGGATGGGCCTCGGTTCCCGCCCAGGTGCCTACCAACCTGTTCTTCTGGTTCGTCGAGGCTCGTGAGCCTACCACCAGCCTGACGATATGGCTCAACGGCGGGCCCGGTGCGAGCTCCCTCTTCAGCTTCTTCAACGGTGTTGGACCCTGCGAGGTGGTGGAGAAGGGCCTCGGCCACTACGAAACGCTCGCTCGCGAATGGGGTTGGGATCGGGCATCCAATATGCTCTTTATCGATCAGGCTTGTCTTCCTTGAGTGCTGTCATAGGTACTGGACCTCGGCTAACGTCACAATCACGCAGCCCAACTTGGTCGGCTTCTCCTACGACGTCCCGACAAATGGCACATTTTACGCCCTGTCCGACGCCATATTGACGCCGCCCATGGCTCCCGATAGCTCCCGAGCCCCCTGGACGACCATCAACGGTACGTTTGGCACCAACAGACCCGGCTCTACCGCCAGCTCCACCAACGAGGCAGCCATGGGCGTCTGGCATCTACTCCAAGGCTTCCTGGCCGCCTTTCCCAAGTACAGGCCTCCGCTCGACGCCCCCGTCGGCCTCAGTCTCTTCGGCCAGAGCTACGGGGGCATCTACGCCGCCGTCTTCGCCGAAGTATGGGAGGCACAGAACAAGAAGCGGCTGGACGGCACTCTGAACCGACAGACGACGCTCGAGTTGCGCCTGACGTCGGTGGGAATCGTCAATGGATACGTTGAACCCATGGTCCAGACGCCCTTCTCTCCCGCCTTTGCCATCAACAACACGTACGGAATCAAGGCCATGTCCGACCGCGAGGCCCAGCTGTACCAGGCCAAGTTCACCGCCAGCGGCGGATGCGCGGATCTCCTTTCCAAGTGCATGGCTGCCCAGTCTCAGCCCGGCGGCGCCGACGCCATCTGCCTCATCGCTTCACGCACGTGCGCCGACGACGTCGACGAACCGTACTACAACTCGGGTAGGGGTCAGAACGACATCGCCAGCCGCGGGGACAACCCCCAGCCTCCGTACTGGTTCGTCGACTATCTCAACCAGCCCGACGTGCTGAGGGCCCTCGGATCGCCCGTCAACTTCACGGCCTCGAACCGTATCAGCGCCACCAACTTCGCCTCGACGGGCGACAATACCAAGGGCGGCAACGTCGCAAGGCTGGCAGATCTGCTCCGTAGGGGCGTCCGCCTGGGCTTCATCTACGGCGACAGGGACTACATCTGCAACTGGTTCGGCGGTGAGGCCCTCTCTCTCGCCGTGGCCCGGCAGGCCGGAGGTGAATACGCCGTCAAATTCCCGGCCGCCGGCTACGCGCCCATCGTCGTCAACAGCTCGTACATCGGCGGCGACGTTCGCCAGTTCGGGAACCTGTCCTTTAGCCGCATCTTCCAGGCCGGCCACACGGTGCCATATTACCAGCCCGAGACGGCCTTCCAAGTCTTTGCCCGCATCGTCCGGGGCCTCTCCGTCAGCATGGGTCGCTCCATCGATCCGGCCCGGTACGGCACAAAGGGGGATCGGGAGTCGAGGCACTCGGACAAGGCGCCTTCGCCGCCGGCGCCCACGTGCTTCGTCGGTTCATTTGCCGGGACATGCGACGCCGAGTCGTACAAGCTCGCTAGGAGCGGAGGCGGCGTCGTCATCAACGGCGTCGTCTACGGCAAGCCCGAGGACTGGCCGCTGGCGTCATCGAAGCCCCAGGCAGACACGACGACGGTCCAGGCGGCAAAGCCCTCATCGGCCGCCACCATGACGGGCGTTTACGTGGCGACGGAGACGCCCGGTAGCGCCGTCCGTCCGCTGCCGGCTTGGGGGCTGGGCACCGTCATGCTGACTCTGGTGAGCATCGTGTGTGGGCTGACTTGAGGGCACGGGCGCAAGTGAGACACGGGAGGCAGGACGATGACGTCTGGTCTTGTTGTTGATGAGTCGGGCGTTGTGCTTGTTGTTCATTCTACCTACTGTTGGATGGTCGACCTCTTGTATAACGGAGAGGCATTGATACGTCTCTGGACCGTGATTGCGTCTCCGGCTTGGGTTGTTGCGATACCTGGTAGGCGTAGGGGGGGAGCGTCGTTTCGAAGGGGCAGATCGAGAGTATCGTTAGAGGTATCTTTCTGCCGTCTTCAGCTGCCTATTTGAGCATTGCACTGCAGACACAGATGACGTTTTCAAGACGTGAGTCTAAGCCATTCTGACATCCAGACGTCGCCCGCTATTCATCGTCGTCGTCGTCGTCTTCCAAATCGTGGTTTCGCCGCGTTTCTTGTCCGCGCTGGATTCTCCGTAACATGGCCTGGTCGAGGTAGAAATCGCTATCAAAGTCGGCGCGCGAGAACATCTGTATTCACTTGTGTTCAGCATAGACTCAGTCTCGAATTCCCCCAGGAATTACTCACCTGGGAACACCCCGTCTGCGGACATTGCAGCGCGCCCTGGCCGGATAAATAGTCGCGGATGGCGGCCTTTTCAAACGTGTGCTTGCACTTGTTGTTGCTGTAGGGTTCGACCATGGGGCATAGAGTCAGGGGACAGTTGATGCTGATGACTTCTCTCGCGACGGCAATGTCATCGTCGTCATCGTCTTCACCGTCTCGGCCGTCGCCGGCATCGTCAGCCGCGGCATCGGGCCGGTCCATGACGGGCTGGCCGTCGGAGCGGAACCACTTGGATGCGTCGGGGAGGGGGGGCCCGTCCTTGCCGGCGGCGGCGTCGTGCCACGACTTCTTGAAGGCGGCGTAGTCGTTGTTACGGGCGTAGCGTTGGTAGGGGGAGAGGTTGTTGGTGTAGTCGTCGAGTTTTTCGGCCTTGCGTTTGCGAAAGGTTTCAAGCGTGCTGGTCACGGGCGGTGGTTTCGTCTCGTCGTCTTCGTCGGCTGGGGGTGGTGGGCGCGTGGCGGCCTCGTTGCAGACTTTGTCGAGGACGGCGGCCTCGTCTTCCAGTTCGGTTCTCTTGTCGATACAGTCGCGGACGGCGCGCTCGGATCGACGGGTGAGGTCATCGACGTGGGTGGAAAAGGAGGCGAGATGCTCCTCCAGACGACGCTCCTCATCCGACACTTCCGAGCCCCTTTGCTGACGACGGGCACGTAGGGCTTCGAGCCTCTCGCGCTGATCGCATAGCCGCTCGTTGAGGTCGCGGACGGAGACGCCCAGCTGTCGCAGGCAGTCCTTCAGCTGGGCCTCGTACAGCGCGTGGCCGCGGTTGGAGGCCAGATCGGTGAGGGCTCGTCGGGCGGAGTCGCTCAGCGGGCAGGCTTGGGGTTGATAGTCCGGGAGAGAGGGGGGGCCGGCGAAGGCATTGCCGCGGTTAACGAGTCGGGGCATTGTTCGGGGGGGAAAGGGGGGGAATGAGGCGGTGATGAGGCGGTGGTGATGGTGGTGGCGGGGTCCGAGGCCGAGGTGACGCGTGTCTCGCGATGGAGACGCGTCGCGGGATGGTGTCGGGCCGATGGGAGGCTCAAGGGGGCGATGGAGAGCCTCATCGGATGGGCGTTCTGCAGATGTGGGGAATCGGAATCGGAATTTTTGGTTGTATGTATGACTAATGCGATCGGGCACGTGTCGGAAGGTTTGCTACGGGAGGGACCCTGTGTTGGATGGATGTTGGATGCAGGAAGCGTTGGTCAGGCAGAGTCGCGTGCTCATGACGATAGCCTCCGCAGACGCTCCGAGGGGACCCCCCGTCTGTGCGACCGGCCTGAAAAAGGATTCAGCCGACGGGCGATTTCCCCTGCCCCTCAGCAAGCAGACTTGGGGCGACCGATTCGGCAGGCTAGCGTGGGACGTGTCTATCGGCTGGAAGGGATCCATCGCTGGCTGAGATCGGGCCACGACGGGGAGAGTAATCTTTGAGAGACGCTGCGAGACGGTGCGGAGAGGGAGGCATGCAGCTGGCAATAGGGATAGGGGGCGGGGGCGGGGAGAGAAGGGAGGGAGAGGGAGAGGGAGAGGGAGAGGGAGTGCTTGGAGGAGAGCGTCGAGTTGAGTTGCTGGAATACGAAGAGGGATTCCGAATAATATGCGATTGCGGCTGATAATAGGCAGCCTGTTCATGGACAGCAGTGGATGGACGACGTGTAACTGGTGCTGTGCCTGCGTGTCTGTCTGCGTGTCTGTCTGTCTGCCAGCCAGCCATCAACTGATGGGAAAGAAAAGAAAACGACCAAATGACAATCTCGATGCTAGTCTCGGGCCAAAGCGCGGGCCAAATGCCGAACAGACTCGAGGGAATCCGATGACGGCCGTCGAAAACAAGGGGAAAAGGAAGAGGGTGGGGGGGGGGGTAGGGAAAGTGACGAGGGCGTGAGATGGCCGTGATGGATGCTGATCTCTGCTCATCGATCGGGCCCATCGGCCTGTAGCCTGTAGGCTGTAGCCTGTAGGTAAGAGCTGGGCAATATTCCGGGCTACCTAGGTAGGCCCCGCCTGGGCTAGGTAGGTAGGGGCGTGATGGAGGGGCGTTCACTCAGAGTCCGATGGGGTCCCGACCAAGTCCAGGGACGGGCTGTCGACTGCTAAGGTTGCCCGTCGCGGCATGCCGAGAGCGGCGCGCTTAGCGGTGGTGTTACCGGACACCGAGGTCGGTACCCGAGGATCGCGCGGGTTACGTCGCGTGAGTCAGGTACTTCCGGTCCCCGTCCTATCCGCAGCCGATAGCGGCGTCCGCTAGCGACTCCGCGAGCAGCCCGATCGCCATGCTCGCCCTGGCATCTCACCATCTTCCCCCTCAGCCCCCCATCAACAACGACTTGCGGCTCCGCTGCACGGCCCGACCGGCGGCGTTTAAAGCAAGCGAGAAGAGCAGTAGCCGTTTATCATAGAAAAAAAAAATAAAAATATGGAAGACCGAGGTCGCACATCATCCGCCATATATCATCACGGATGCTGCACTCTGCCTCAGGTCGTCGCCGCCCCTCATCCCTCCATCTCGAATCGTCGGACCGTGACGAATCTGCTGCTGCTGCTGCTGCTGTCTCATCATCGTCGTCGTCGTCGCCTCCGCCTCGTCGTCGCTCGTCGTCGCTCGTCATGGCTTCTGAAGGGCCGCAGCCGCCGCCGTTGAATAACTGGGAGACGAGGGCTTTGGACGTGAGTGTTTAACGATGATGATGTTCATGGTGAGAGGAAGTTTGGACTGATGGGCGAGCTTTTGCAGTATCGCTTTTCGCCTGCTGCGCCGGTTGATGTCGCTGCTGCTCAGGCTTCGTGGTGTCAGCCTCGTCGGGATCCGTTGATATTCCCGGGTTTGTACTCGGGCAGTGGCTTCGACCTGATGAATCTGCTGGTTGGTTTTACCTCTGCTCGCCCCCGGTCTTTGATTCTAGCTGACTCGCTGTAGCTGCGCATCATCAGTCGCCCTAGTCCGCAGATCGAACTTGGGGCCGTCGACTGCTCCGTCGCCCTCGTCGTCTGCGATCTCGACGTTGCGGACGCGCCCATCGTCTACGCTTCCGACTCCTTCTGCGACATGACTGGTTACTCCAAGGCTGAGGTCTTGGGCCGTAACTGTCGCTTCTTGCAGTCTCCCGGCCATAACCGGTCCAGGATGCCTGTCGCTGCCTCGACAAAGGTCATGGCTCAGCAGATTAGCCGGGCCGTCGAGACTGGCCGTGAGATTCAGGTTACGCTGCCCAACTACAAGAAGAACGGACAGCTGTTCAACAACCTCTTGAGCATCATCCCCGTCGACAGACACGCTGGCCATCGCTACGCCGTCGGATTTCAAGTCCAGGTCGACTAAGTCGGTCCATCGTCTACCGAGGACTTATTGTCAAGCATCATCAGCCAGCGTTTCCAACACTTGTCTATTTTCTTTTTCGCTCCTACAGGCGGTCTGCGGAGCTACCTACTTAAACTCTTCCTCTACTTCTGCTGTCGGCTTGGATACATCATCACCGCTGTCAGGCATTTATGATACCCATCTCATCCATCGGCGTTAGGGGGGATACATACATAGGCATTCAGCGTGCCAAAACATTTCTTTTTCTCCGTCCATGTCTTTGTTTTTTCTGTCTCGCGCAGATGTGATCCATGTTACGTCCGCGGACGCGAGCCATCCGTCGTCATAGATTCATGGCACGACGTCTAGTGGCTGCTAGTTTCGTGCGCTCAAGACTATAGAGTCACAGCATGACGTCGATCTGAGCACCGATGGAAAATGTACGTGAGACTTGAGAGAATAGTGGCTTTGGAACCTCATAAATCTGCGTCACCGCAACGTAGTTGTGTGCTTTCTACTGGTGTAACGCAGCCGCCTGCCTGCTCATGATTGTCAGTTGACATCAATGGCTGCTCACGTTTGCTGCAGCTTTCCGTAACGCAGGTGTGTAAACAACTTGACAAGGTATCCTTTCCTGTGGGTTGAAGCCACACTCCTGCTCAGGAGGTCATCCCTGTTGACTGGATCGCGATGACTGTATGAAATCGTTCTCGACTGCAAACAACCATGTGGTTGGTCCAGAACAACCTTGCCGCTGCAAGTAGCCGCACATCCGTACAGGTCGCCTCAGAGAGCGCTGTCAGGCCAACTTGGTCGGACGCAGGTCTCGAAGGACTCTTTAATATACAGCCGCAGCACCAGACGCAGCTAACCACTTCTAGCTCTTCTGGAGGCGGGCAGATCGCCTGGGCGGCGTGGCTGCCTTGGCCGTCTGCTCCTCGTCCGTCTCGACCTTTGGCTTTGTCCGTCTCTTCTTTTTGGGACGAGGTGCCTCGGCCGGTTCGTCAGGAGAGACGGCTTGACCATCGCCCACCGTCAGCTTCTGCACCGCGGGCGAATAGCAGCTGGTTCGGCCGCCGACGGTGACAAAGGCCAGCCGCTCTCCGTTGGGCAGCTTGGCCGGGCCGCGGCTCTTGCCCCAGCGATGGTTGAAGAGCCAGTGGTCTGGGAAGCGGTCCGAGTCGCCGAGCTCGTCGACGGCTGTCTGGCAGACGTAGCGGATGCAACGGTAGAGCGTCGCCACCTGCGCGTCGTCGAGGGAGTCGCAATGTTGCTCCGGGTGGATCTTCGCGTGGTAGAGCGTCTCGTCGGCGACCCAGTTCCCGATGCCGCTGATGGTTGTCTGATCCAAGAGCAGAGCCTTGATGGGGACGTGCCGTGACCGCATCTTGCATCGTAGGTAGGCTTCTGTAAAGATGTCGACGTCGACGACGGGGTCTGGCCCGTTTTCTACCAGCGGCGAGTGCTTGCGGATCTCGGCTCCCGGGCAGTCAATCAGCCTCACGCGGCCGAACCGCCGCGGATCGGTAAAGGCCACCTCGACGACCGGCTCTCCGACGGTCGTCAGATGAAACTTGGTGAACTTGGGCGGCCATGAGTCCATATCACTGTCCTTCATCTTCTTGTAGTAGTTGGTATACGCCGTCCTCTCGCCCCTGATATGGACCCAGCCTGCAACGGTGAGTGGCGGGCGAGCTGTAGTTGGAGCAGATGGATCTTACCGGTCATTCCAAAGTGCATCAATACATGAGGGGCCTTCTCAAGCGTAATCCTATGTAAGGATATATCAGCAACGAGGTCCCGCGAGGTCTCGATTATACCACTCACCAAAAGTACTTGCCCTGGCTGCCAGCCGACATCACCTGGACCGCGTGTAAGTGGTGAATGAGATTGAAAGATAAACCTCGGATCCTTCCTGACCTTGTTGCCATTGAGGGCCTTTTCGACGGCAGACCCGCTGGTCCCGACCTTTCCAAAGACATTTGCGTCATCGACGGCAAAGGCAGACACAATTCGCTTCCCAACCAGCTTCTGCCGAAGAAAGTGTACAATGCGGGCGACTTCAAGACGACTGTCAGTGACAATTGATCAAATCATAGCTGATCTTACTTGCCTTCTGCTATCTCGGGCATCCTGACGCCCAGGACGAGCCGCTGCGCCGTTTCTTCCTCACATCGCCATGACGCTTACAGTCCGCACGCGTCTGACGCGGAGTCACGTGAGACTGCTGACATAGCATCCGTCTCCACATCGAATTTTTCTGCCTTTTCTTCTCGCGTGAAGATTTCTCCCGTGCTCGCACACTCCTGAATATCCATCACAGCATGTCTTGTTGATGTAAGTTGATGCTGCGCCTCCAGCGCTTTCCCTTCCCTGATGACACAGATAACCGCAAACTAGAGTCTCTGACCTATGGCTTGATGACTCCTTATCACGTCAGTCTGATGGACTGCCATTTTTTGTCTTGATGTTTGGCCAAGCGTCTTGGATGGTTGCGCTGACCTGGCCTTTACAGATTCCCTTCGCCGAGTGGCGGCTAGCCGCTGCTTTGGCCGGCGGATTGTCATGTCTGTAGGCTTGTGCGTCTTCGGTCTGCACAATTGGGTACGTCTGCCTTTCTTCTTCTCTACGTTGCATCGTGATGATTTTTCGGATTCAAATATACGCTGGAAATTACCGGCTGAGTTTCTCTTTGATGATATCAATTGGCTATTTCTGATTGCCCTGATCTTCTTCCTTCTCACGCATCTTCTTGGTGACTCTGGCTGACGTGACTTACGATCAGGCACTCTAGGTATGTCGGACTCGTCATTTCCTACGCATTTCGTGATGAAGCGGCACTGGGCTCCGAATCAACATGAGCGAAAAGCCACCTTGCGGCAGGCCTAGAAAACCTCGCCCCCTGACCATGCTCTACCTCTTCGATACCGCTGCTCTGGGTACTGGCCAGTACACTGACGTTGCGATGTTAGTGCTCCAGCGTCTACAGACGGGGAGCTGAGATGCTGGTGATGTTCAAGGTAGGGACACTTCCAATTGTTGCAACTTGTTATTCTCTGGCGTCCAAGGATGAATTCAGATGACGAGTCTTATTCGATCTTCGATGCTGATAACATCTTACCTACCATTCATGCAATCTCTGAACCACGCCGTGTTTCTTTCTTCCAGAATTCACCAGTTGTTCCTCTACTGACTGAGCGAATAGGACTCGTGATCAATGTGGGTTGACCTCTCCGTTTCGCCCGGTCATGATCCGGGCCGATGCTACGTGATGATCAAAAATGAAATGACAAGCATATGTCCGAGCTCCGGCAACGAAGACAACATCATAATCGTCTTGAGTCTGACTTGGTGTCACCGCGATGCTTTCAAGCCATTCTTTGATGGACCGAGCTGACTGAGCCAGGTTCTAGGCTCGCCTCTTGGGTTACATGGGATGCCGTGATGACGAGGTCAGTTCTCTTCCATTGCTTACCCTTCTTGACATGATGTTACAAATATCACGACGGTCAACTTAGCCATATGCTCTGATGATATCGCCTGTGACAAGGCAATGTTTCCTGATCCTCGATGCCTTACCCGTCTCGCGCACAGTACCACGATGCTCGATCATGTACTGACTCGAGACAGGCTTGGCTGCAGACCTTGTGATGGCTTTCCCGGCTGCCATGCCAAGAGGTGTCCTCGGTCGCCCAGTTGTTGCCTCTTGCGTCGCGGTCAGACGACGCTTGGCTGTCCAATACCAGTTGAGGAGGGGCTTCCAGATGCTGACGCGACTCGTGTGCATGACCGCCGACGAGCGAGGGGCAAGGGAGCTTCGACTGATACCTGATGGGTGACCAAAGACAAATAGACATGTAATTGGATCTATGTGGTTCAATCTCTTCCCTTACCCTGACCGGATCGATAGTCATCTACACTGGGTAAACCGAACCCCCACCAGAGCGCAGTCAGGTCAGGGTGTAATGGTCCATCCAGTGGCACGGCTTCAACTCTTCATCGTCGGTGGGCATCGAGTCGTCGACCAGCACGGGAGCACAGGCAGCAGCACCGGCGTTGAGCCTACGACGCCGACTCGGGCTGGCATTCTCCACCAGCGTCTGCGGCTCTTGACCGTCGACCTGATGACGAGCAAATGACGAGACGGCGCCCGTGTGCTCACCCGGCCAGCGGCTATGGGCAAAGAACCCCCAGCCGTTATTCAGGTCGTGCGAGGCCTGCTGCGGCTGCTGCTCCTGCAGAGGCTCCTGGTGGTGGTAAGGCAGCACCAACGACTGAACGGCTTGCTGATGGGCAGGAGGTTGGCCGAGGGCGTCGTCGTCGGCGACGGTAGCGACTGGATGTTGCTGGTGGTGGCCCTTTTCAATATCGGCGTTCTGGCTGAGGATGACGTCCTTGCGACGGTTCTTCCGGACACCCCATTTCTTGAGATTCTCCATGTAGCTCCTTCGACTGAGTGCCGAAGAGAAGCAATGGTCAGCCAAGACACATCCCCCATCACATCATCATCATCACCATGAAAGCGTAACAAGAGCCACATACGAAGCATAAAACCGATGCCGCGACCGCATCAAAAGCATAACCCCCTCAAGCGTCTGCCCCTCATTGATATAAAGCCTTACAATCTCTTCGCGATGAGACTCAAACGGCTTCGTCATGGTGATTGTGTGATATTGTGATTGTGTGCGCGCGCCAGGTGTTATCGTGGCCTTGATCCCAGCGCCTTGTGTGGATTCGTCGTGGGCATCTCGCTGGTCTTGCTGCACGGCCGCTGCTTCGGCTCTGATGACTTCCAAGCTTACAAGACAGAAGACGAGAAGAGACGCAGCTCTGCAAAGAGGAAGCAGCGTCAATATATCCATCATGGTCTCCTCCTCCATCTACTCTAATCCCCCGTCCAATGTCCTCTCCCTCACCCTCACCCTCACCATCACCCTCATCCTCACCCACCCCGTGACCTCTCACGCATGCCCACTCCATCCCCATCCCATCCAGTGATGCCATCAGGCGTCTCCGCGCCCAAACCATCCCCCTGCCCTCACCCCAACCCCCCCTTCTCCCCAAAGCAAGTCTTTCCCTTCCATCGCGCCCCTGAAGCTTCCACTACAGTCCAAATACACGATACCTGCCAAGTACATACATACATACATGCCGCGGCTATACCCGGCCATGGGCCAAGGGGGGGGGGCGCCCCAATTCCCCCCCCCTTGACGTCACCGGCGTTTACGAAAATCCCGTCATGTGCGCGTCTTCCTCTCTTTTCCCTCCCCCACCCCTCCCCCCCCCCCAACCCTCCCCCCCCCCCCACCCCACTGGGCCAACCTCCACGTCCCCCCCCTCATCCCCCCCCCCATCCCCCCCCCCGCCCCCCTCCCCCCCCACCCCCCCCCCCCCCCCCCCCCCCCCCCCCCCTCCACCCACCGCCACCCCCCCACCGCCCCCCGCCCCCCCC
>NJES01000318.1:0-21105 GCA_002591395.1 Ophiocordyceps camponoti-rufipedis | reverse complement strand
TCCCTCCCTCCCTCCCTCCAAGAATCCATGAAACACGCCCAGAAAAGCCCATCGAAAACCATGGGCAATCGAAAGAACGTTGCCGTGCTCTTCTTATCGTCCAACGCCATGGTCCCGTCTTGGCAGGGGCTTTGTGGGATGCTTCACAAAGAGAGAGGGGAAACAAGAATAGGCACCCGCGCCGTCCGAAGCACCGACGGATGGGGGGCCTTCTGGAACCTCGGCTTGAAGTAGAGGGTGGTGGGGGCCGCTGCTGCTCGTCCTTCAGAACAATCAACGTTGACCCCGGCGCGTCTCACAAGAGCCCAGCGTTGGCAGGTTTCGCCCCCGACGTGTCGAAACAAGGCCGAGAGGCGAGAACCAAAGAAAAGAAGAAGAAAATGCCTCAGCGCCATCGCATCAGTCGTTCGTCGTCGTACATTTTGCTTGGCTCGCCCTGTAGGGAGATGGCGCCATCGTCGTCGGCCTTGGTCTGCGACGGGCATGGGCGGGGAGATGACGAGCTTGTGTTGACCATTTCGAGACTCGGTTTGACAAGATCGGGGTGCGTCATCGGCGAGAGGGTCATGGGTTTGGAAGTGAGGTTGCGACGTTGGTGCCGAGATGGAAGCCATCGTGGGATGCAAACATCATTGCCAAGGGATTTGATCGACCAGAGCGCCCATCTGCCGAAGCCGGGCGGGAAGAACTGCGAGATCTATTTCTAACCCCAGCTAACGACTCGACCTCCACCCTTCCCACCACCCTTCCCAGCGTGATTGGTTTAGTGGTAAAATTCTCCGTTGCCATCCGTGCAGCGTCGGGGAGCCCTGGGTTCGATTCCCAGATCACGCATCATCTTTTTTTTTTCTTCCTCTTCTCTACACTATCCCCCCCCATTCCTCGTCTTAGACCCTTCTGTCTCGCTCCCGTGTGAGACGATGAAGCTACGACTCTTCTAGTCACAACTCACAAGCCGTTGACCACGTTCCCTCTGAGACGGAACTGGTCGCTAGGGTGGCCGGTAGAAGGCCAATAGCCAGCCCCCATGTCTCTCGTCCGCAAGGTGCCAGCGGGCAGGTAATAAGCTGCTGGGGAAACGGCCCCTGCAGCCGCGCGCTGATTCACGCGCCTGCAAGCTGGTAACCGGGGGGTCCCATGGGTTTCTTGGGGGGGCTCTTTGGGGGCAAAGTACGGGGTGGTTCCGGGGGGAGTCCGTAGGGAACCGGCCCTTTCTCCTTGCGGCTGTTGCCTGATGAGCAGCTGCTTGCTGAGGATTCCGGAGGAAGGATGACGACGAGGTTCGGGGCTGGCAGGGGGGCCTTGTATGGACAAGCACGGGGGCCGAGAAAAGGAAACGAGCAGGTGGTCGAGCTACTGAAATTGGGAGAAGGAGTGAGACAGGGCGAGTGAGTGCGAGGTGGAAAGACCATGCGCTGCTGTCTCTTCTTCTTCTGGGCCTCCCTGTCCTCTCTCATCTGAGTCTTGGGTTCCCCCTTTCCATCGTCATCATTCTGAACGAGATTGAAAAGTCATCAACAGAGATTCAGCATATTACCGCAACTGGCAGACACCGACACGACATCATCATCAAATGGCGAGGTCGACGACGACGACGACGACGACCAAGACGTCGTCGGCACCCGATGCTACCGCAAGACGCCCTGCTCTGACCAGACGTCGCGATGGCGGAACCGTCTGCGGCTTCATAGGAGGCGACGCGGCCTTTCCAGCAACCTGCATCGCCGGATCTCACTGCGCCCTCGACGTCTCTCACGGTGTCGTCGGCTGCTGTCCCGATGACGGCCCGTGCGCAACAGGCGTCTTCACCGGCTGCGTCGACGCCCATAGCGGCCCGCAGTCGGTGTCAGACCCGTACGTCTTCACGTGCTCGGCCGGGGGGGACGTGTGCTACCGGAACCTGTTCGAGGGGGGATTCTACCAGTTTGGCTGTGGGACGGGCTCGCATCTTGCTACCTCGGTGGCTACGTCGCCGCCTGATGGCATGGCTGGCCTGGCTATTGCGAGGGTTACCTTGGCCATGACGGAGCCGGTTAGGGCTTTTGTCACGCCTGTCGAGGTGGGAGCTTCTGTGACGCCTTCTTTTGCGACGTCGTCGGCTTCGGATACTACCAGCTTGGCCAAGGCTGCCGATGATCCGACTTCGAGCCCGGCGTTCGGCCCCGTTTCGGCCCCGCCCCGGGGATCGTCGACGTCGCCGAGCGGAGCTGTCATCGGGGGCATCATCGGCGGTGTCTTTGGACTGGGGTTGTTGCTGGCTGCCATCATCTTTGTCTGCTGTCGTCGCCGGAGGAGGTCAATGGAAAGAGTCAATAACCACCACAACGACAACAACACCAACAACAACAACAAACACAACAACGACATGACCCAAGACGACGACGTCGACAACACCTACGAGCACAAGCCCCTCACCCACGACACCCCGCGGCCTCCCCACGCCCTCTCCCCGGACACGCACAACTTCACCGGCTGCGGCACCGGCGCCTACAAGGGCGGCGTCGTCGTCACCACCGGCGGAACTCCGTTGCGGGACATCAACGGCGGCAGCCATGATCCGGGACCGCATCCTCTCGTCGTCGACGGGTCCGCTTGGGATTCGCCCAGGCCGGCGCCGCCTCGTCCGGACGAGACGATTGAGATGGAGTCTGCCGCTGCGTATCCCGGGCTGCGTAGGAAGGGCGGAGGGGCGCTGTGGCAGCAGAACCGGTGGATATGATGCTTTCCCTTTCCTTTTCCTCTTCTTCGTCCTTCTTTTCCTTCTTCTTCTTCCTTCCAGCGGGGGGTTTCTTTTTCTCATCGTCGTCTATACCAGCGTGTGACTGACGACACGGAGCGCTTGGGAGTCTTTTCGGCGGCGTGTCTTTTGAGCGAAAATGCGGATACCAACGGGCGTCAAGGCGGTATAAAAGGGAATCCGGGTCTACAAAAGCAGGCATTCTGGAAAAACAGATGGCATTTGGGGGGGGGGGGGCGTGTATAGTAGCCGAGGTACGAATATGTATATACAGCAAAGGGTGAGATGAGGGTGTGCTCGTGTGGTTGCGTGCGTGAAGGGTGCGCGTTGCGGAGGGGAGGTGGTATCCTGTAGGATGGGAGGGTTTCTTTGCGGTTGTGATGACTGCCTCGCTTTTAGACAAACTGTCGACGTAATTCAAGGTGATGGCTCGATGGGTGGGAGTCAGGTGCTGGAAGAAGATCGGGTTGATGGGGAGGGCTTCTATTGCCGTCCATAGCCTAGACAACAGCAACGACTGCTCCCAAGATGGAGTCTTCTATCCGTCTGGTTCACGCGTGCTCGTCTACTTCGTATGTCATCGTACAAGTTATACTCTATTAACCCCTTAACCCATCTGCAAAACCCATCAACACTCCTCCAGTCCCATCTACACCACAACCCACTCCCATCACGCCCCCTCAGCCAGAAAAAGGCCTCCTAACCCTCGGATCCGGCCCCCTCAGCGCAAGACACCAAGCCGTAGACCCATACTCCCTCCTCCCCCGCTCCCCCTCGCAAAACGCCTTCGTCCCAACACACGACTCCGCCTCGACGTCCGGCTCGCAGCCGATATTGGTGCCCCCGATCTGGAACACCAGCTTCTTATCCGGCTGTTTCTGCTGCTGCTGCGGCTGCGGCTGCGGCTCCTGCTGCTGACCCGGCGCCCGCCCGCGACTCTGCAGGCAAATTTCCTTGGAGACGATGCTCGTCACCCTCTTGCTCTCGCAGAACTTTTGCGTGCCGAGGCACTTTTCGGAATCCCAGCCTGTGAAGAAGCACTGCGAGGTCTGCGGGAGGAGGAAGGGTCTTGCTTGGGCCGAGACGCTGGTTGCTGCTCCGAGGAGGGCGAGGGTGAGGACTGCGTGGTGCATTTTTTTGTGGTTGGCGAGGATGGTTTGGGTGAGTGAGTGACGGTTGAGCGAGTGGTCGAGGTTAGGAAGTGAGTGGCAAGATGGGATGGGATGAGATGGTTGAGGGATAGGCTCTTCATATAGGAGTTTTCAAGGAAACTCGAGGGCTGTGCCATCGCATAGCCAGATCCATCCATCTATCCCCCCATCCTCATCCCACAACCCAACCAGAGATCCATGATTCCACCCTCGAAGCCCAAAAATAGACTGGCCAACAAACCGGGAAAGCACCCCAGCAGCACCCAGCCACCCACCAGGGGCTCCTCCTATTTGCTCGAGGCCCGCTGCGCAGTTGCCGGGACGTCATGGATGAAGGGGTCCACGCGGATGGATGTGCGTGTCGTCGGAGGGCGGAGCGTGTTATTGGTGTGTGGCTGGCTGTTGATGGGGGTTCGGCTGAGGATGGGGACGGGGGACGTGTCATGCCAAGGGGCGAGGGTGTGTTAGTTTGGAATCATTTGCTGCGGTCTGCCACGGGCAATTCCGAGACTGTATGTATGTATGTAGAGTCGGATCCTTGGAGAATCATCATCGATACCGAGTTGTGCTGCGGAATCAAGGCAACTCAACTCGCCAGTCTCCCTCACACTCAACCTAGACCAACATCAGCCCCGGACCACGGCAACGAAGAGATCGATGAGAATCCCCGGAACTCGTCAGTCCCATCCGCTGACCCAATCTTCATGACTGACGCGTCGATCCACTCCATCCATGCCGTGATAAATACATCATATGCCGCTGACTCCCTCACACTCAGTCAAGCACGGCCTGGCTGACGCGTCGGCCTGAGCATCCATAGACCAAACCTTCAGCGACGACCCTTGCGCCCTCACCCCCCCATCCAACACCCTCCGTCCCATCCCAAAGTCCTCGAGCACCCCGTCCGGAGCATGCTCCCACGCCCCAGAGCACGTAGCCACCACCGAGCCGCAGCCGTGAAGCGCCGTGCTGCCAACAGGAGACCGGTGCGCCCCCCAGCTCCACGAGGGCTCCATGACGCCAGCACGAGTGCCGACGTCCTCCCATACGACGACGGAGCCGTTCTGCGTCCCGGCCCAGACCTCGGACCCGGTCTCGCCTTGGCCTTGGTAGGTGTCGCATGTGAGCCGCTGCTGCGTGGTGGCTTCACGGCCACAAAGGGCGCTGAGGAGCTTGCCCGTCCCGCGGATATCGTAGACGAGAAGATGATTTGACTTCCGCTCGTTGACGACGAGGTAGCGACCGCATGGTGTCCACACGACTTGGACGATGCCCTGGCCGGTAAGATCCAAGTCCAAGTCCGCGCCGGCAGCAGCAACGCTCCAATTCGCGATAGAATCTTTGGACCGCTGCGGGTCGTACAACCCCATCCACCGACTGCGCGTGCCAGCAGCGAGGAGAGAGCCGTGGCAGCCATCAACAGGCGAGGCAGCCAGCGCCGCCACCGTCCCCTTCATGCCAACGCCACCCCCTTTTGCAACATGTCGTTTGGACGGAATCGTCGGCAGCGTGAGAACAGGTCCTTCAGAGCCAGGCCGCGAAACATCAAAGTAGTCGAGCCGGTTGGCCGATCCGCAGAGGAAGTGACTGCCCGGAGAAGACCAAAGCAGCGACGCGGGCGTGAGAAACTGCTCCGTCTCCGCCCTGACGAGCTTGTACGTCGCCAACGGAGCGGGATTCGACTGCGAGGGGAAAGCATGGTAGAGGTGAAGCGGATGGTCGCGACAGCCAACGAGGTATGACTGGGTCAGCGGCTCGGCGAGAGAGAAGTAGGGCGCAACGGCGACGGCCTGCGTCGGCTCCGGCAGCCTCGTCGTATGCTCAGCCTCGAGCTGTAACTCTCCATCGGAAGAGTCGAGGAGGTCGGCGGGAAGGACGACGGAAGAGACGGCGTTTTCCGATGACTGCATCACCACCGTCGTTCCATCGGCCGTCCACTGCGCCGACGAGAAGAAGAAACGGGGAGACTCGTCGCGGGGATCATGCTGCTGAGCGTCCAGCCGAGCGACGAGATTGACGTCTGGCGGCTTCTTCGGTGGCTGCTGGGGTGAGCTGCCGTTGTCTTGGTCCATCGGCTTCTCGGACTGCGGCTTGAGAACTGAGCGGAGGTCGGGGAGTCGGAAGGCCGAGATCCGATGGGGATGTGCAGATAAGATGTGGACATCTATTCGTACATTGATAGCACACTCATTACTTCAATCTGAACATGGAGGACGCCATCAGAATATATCAGTACGACGTATAGTTGTCTTGCTTCTTTGGGGCTATTCAAATCCTCAGAAAAGAATAACAGCCTGCACCGATTACTGTAATCCCCTTACACGAGAGACAGCATCTCTTGCAAGATTTCCATCGAAACTCCGTATTTCAGTGACTGCTATAACTCTAGACCTGCTTAGTTGCTGCGTTTATACTAGTATGCTCATGGCGATGCCTGAAAGCGCGTTTCGAAGCCTGGTGTGAAAGGTTCGTTCAGACTCGTTACGCCTCGAACCGCTTTGTGTAGCTAAATTGCCAATGAGAGTAGTATCGACAGCATGTGCTACGGCGACACTCGAGATTCCAAGTCGCCATCAACTAGGGAATCCTAAAGGAAATTAGCTGTCGGCCATGGGCGGGACGGTGCTCAACATTTCGTTCGTCGTCAGCAGCACCACAAAAAGCTGGTCTGTTCTGGTTGTCATCCCTTGCTATAGTCGGTAATTGCAGCCACTTTGAATTATAGTCTGCATTCTCTCGCACGTGATGGTCTTTACCTCGTTGACTTTCCCTCGAAACCCTTCAGGGGATATTGTTGTAGTTTGGCCCGGCAACCGTGATTAAAATGGCGTGCTTCCACTGCCAGCTGCCAGCGTTCCCCTGAAAATATCCATCACAAATCTTCCAGCTCTACTACTTTGCAACCTCTCTACCTTTTTCTTTAGTCGCAGCCCAGATCCATCATCAGCGTTGGCATCAAGATCGGCTCTTCCTTCGTCCGACACCTCGCGTTCTTTGCTTCATCGCGACACCGAAGTCTTCCCTCTCTCCATCATCTTTCACCAACGTCTCCCCCTGCCGACCCCAGCCCATCACCAAGCCTCTACCAACATGGCAAACGCCCCAGCCTCCTCAGAGTACGTTGCCATAATCCAGGCCGAAAGAAGCGTCCTCGAAAACATGTCCATCAAGCGGCGAAAGTACCAGCATCAATCGCAGCTAATGCGCGAGAGAATAGACAAGATGCGAAACCCACCCGCCGAAATCGAAGAGGCCTATGACCGCTACTTCAAAGCTACGACGCAGGTGCTCGTCCAGATGAACTACCTCGACATCATCACCCGCTCTCGCCTCTGCATCCTGAGGCGCATGAATCCAATGCTCTTGCCCGAGGGTCACCCGGTGTATGACATGCAGCGTTCTCGGCTTCGGGAGCTCAGGGAGCAGAAATGGGAGACGCTTCCCCGATTGGCGCAGGCGTTAAAGGAAATGCAAAACGAGGCTGTGAATGTCGAGTCACTTCTCATCGATGAGGACGAAGTTGAGGACTAGGAGGGAGACTCTGCGTCATCTGACCAGCTGCGATCACCGGACCGATCGAAGCAATAGATTGACTCCATCAGAGAAGTGAATGTAGAAAGGAAATTGTCTCCTTGCTTGCACCATTCATCGTAGAGCATACTTCGTGCCTATTTTTCAAGTCGTGTTTCTTCCCCAGAAACCCATCATCAACGTCAAGCTTCACCTTCAATCCCCAACAAAGCCAACGGAACCGGAAATTCTTATACCCGACCACCTTTCAAAATCACGTGTCTACATGAAGCCCTTGCAGCCTCGTCACTCCATCCTCGGTCTCAGCCTCGCCACCCCAAACATCACCCTCGAACCGCCCTCATCGACGCTCTCGCCCACTATCCGCTTCTACATCTTCAGCACTGTCCCAGCGTCATGATCACCTTTTGACTCTCCAGCTGACTCGCCGACTCCTCAAGCTCTTCCCCACACCTCTCCGTCACCACGACTCACGCCCTGCGCTCAGTCCGCCCATCCTCTCGCATCGGCCTCGCCTCAGAGCGACCGGCCAGCCATGGCCCACATGTGGGAGTTGGACGATGGCGCATGCGAGCATCTCCGATCGCCATCATATCTCGAGCTCGTCGTCTCCATGTGCGCACGCGCCCTCCCTTCCTCCCCCCCTTTGTCTCACCCGCTAACGACGAACGACGACAGCGTCATCCTCATCGGACTGCTGATTTCATACTTCCCGCAGCACTACCGCATCATCTCTCGCGGAACTTCAGAAGGAATCTCGCCGTATTTCGTCCTTCTCGGCACCACGTCTGCCACCGCCGGCTTCGCCAATGTTCTGACGGTTCCGCCCTCGAGGGAGGCTATTGGCTGTTGCAGAGAGCTGGGTGCTTTTGACTGCGCTGCGGGCTTGCTTGGCGTTGCTCAGCTTGGGGTGCAGTGGCTTTGCTTCACTCTCATGTAAGCCCGTCTCCGGCATGCGGCGGTGGTTGTGCGCCGCGCTGACGCGTCACAGTCTCGTCCTCTTCCTCATCTTCTTCCGCTATCGGGAGGCCAATGTCCCCCAAGACGAGCTAGGCGGGGAGTCGCCCAAGTGGCAAACGGCCGTCGCCGTCGGCCTGCTGTGCGTTCTTCACGGCCTCATCGTCGTCATTCTCACCGGCGTCTTCGCCGTGGCGTTACCCAGTTACCTCACTACCTGGGCCAACTCTCTCGGCGTCATGGCCGCCCTC
The DNA here is from genome assembly GCA_002591395.1 of Ophiocordyceps camponoti-rufipedis. Lineage (NCBI taxonomy): Eukaryota > Fungi > Ascomycota > Sordariomycetes > Hypocreales > Ophiocordycipitaceae > Ophiocordyceps > Ophiocordyceps camponoti-rufipedis. Next base: position 12,478 of record NJES01000318.1, on the reverse strand, counting down.
CTGGCCGCGGTCCAGTACGTGCCGCAGATCTGGACGACGTACCGCCTCAAGCACGTCGGGAGTCTCAGCATCCCCATGATGTGCATGCAGACGCCGGGAGGCTTCCTCTTCGCCGCCAGTCTCTTTGCCCGGCTGGGCGTCGCCGGCTGGAGCACATGGGTCATCTACCTCTTGACAGCAACGATGCAGGGCATCGTCCTCGTCCTCGGCGTCTACTACGAAATGGACTCGCGTCGACACGAAGGCAGCCTCCCCCCCGACCTGAGCGTGGTGCCGCGCTCGCCGCTGGAACGGTCCCCCTCATCGCAACGACCGGCAGCGAACCGCACGTACTCGGAAGGGTGGGAACGCGGCTTGCCGGGGCCTTTTACCGGGCATCCAGAACGCTACGCCGAGACGGAGGAGGATCTCGACCACATGCAGGAGCGGGAAGCGCGAGCTATTGCCCGAGAGAACCAGCCGTTGCTTCGACCGGGTGGCATTGGCAACCCGCGGCGCAAGTACGGTTCTAGCCGCGGCTGATGTGGATGCCACTCTATTCCTGTCATGGCCGAGTGTTTGAGTTGCCGATTTGAGATGGATATGTAGGCCTAGGACGAATGACTAGAGAGAAGCAGTCGACGCTGTGTGACAACAACAGCCTATCATGATGGGTTCTTTTCCACGACGACGTCTCTCCCGAGTTCCAGCCTTGTCCTTACCTCACTTGTCGTGTCATCTGACTGTCTGTCACAGTGACGAGGAAGCCGTCTTTTCGAATGGTTCCGGCTCGTGTTCGTCGTGCAAGGGTGACGGCGATGCGACTGGACACGGCAAGCGGCCGACCCTAGCGTGGCCATGTCTTGCCTGCCCTGACCCGCGATGATCCCCAGTATGAAGTACGAATACTACCTGGTGGGATTGGATATGACGCTACTGGAAGGAATCCTGATGGACGTGAAGACGTGAGGGAGGACTATTGTCATTGGGTTCCGGACTGGCCACTCGTACGAAGTCGGTATCAAGTTGGTATTCAAGACGTTATTTCTTCTCGTCATCTGACATTCTTTCAAGTAATACGGTATAGCAATCTCAGCTTGGGGGCCGCCCATCCTCATCCTTGATTCGTCCAACAACACCAACAAGGTCCTTGATGGTCACGTGGAAAGCCGTTGAGGCGGTGGTGCCCCTTCTCAGACCCTCGTCTCCTCAGCAGACGCTTCCTCCCGGCCGAGAAGCCCGTGTCTCGCCCTTGCGCATGCATCCCGGTTGCTGTATGAGAAATCAGGTTTCAGGCCGCCATGCCGGGGAGAAAAGAGCATTGTGCTTTTGTGCTTTTCTCGAGCGCCTGCCCCTTCCAGGATGGCAATGTGGTCGAGGTAACACCTTGGGGGAGAGCCGACAGGGATGGCCTTTCTCGTTGGGGAGGTAGGTATTGGATGGGCTTCGGCCTGGCTAGGGCGACCTACACAAGTTCCCTCCCCCGGTGGAAGCCTCCGCTGCACGAATATGGATGCAGGGAAGGCTGGAGGGTAGAGTCAGAGGGAAGAGACAGAGCAGGTTCGGCTGCTGGTGATGTGGTTGGGCCGTCGGCGCGTTCTTCTCCCCGCAGGACAGCAGCCATCAGGACGACCATCTCCGAGTACGATACGAACAGGCCGTGTCCGTCGGATGCCGTCGAGGGGGTCCCGTCAGGATAAGAGGACAAGATCTGCTCTGTTCTGAGCCCCGTCTCTCGCTGTCCCCAAGCCCTCCTCTGTCTTGTCCCGTCATGGTTGCTTCTCGACTCCGGGTGGCGGCCGCCGTGCTCGTGGCGGCGGCGACGGCCACGGTGATGGCTGCTCCGCGTTCTGTCCCGTCGGTATCTGGTCTGCAGTCTGGTCCTCCGGTGGTGCCGCGCAACCTGGCGGTCCTCGCGCCTCCCAGCGCCGACGTCTTCTATCGCGTTCCGGACGGACTGAGCGGAGTCAAGCCGGGGACGATCCTCAGACATCGTCGGCCGCCGAACCCGATCGCGACCTTTGGTATCTTCCCCCTTCGCCTCAAGGACAGCTACCAACTGCTGTACCGCACCACGGACAGCTTGGGGAACGCGACGGCAACGGTGGTGACGGTGCTGGTTCCCTTCGATGCCGACTACGGCAAGGTGCTGTCGTACCAGGTGGCCGAGGACGCGGCGTCGATCGACTGCGCGCCATCATACGCTTTCCAGTTCGACCATGCCAGGGGGCCAGACCGAGGCACGATCCTGACCGAGGCCGAGTTGCTGCTGGTCCAGGCCGCACTTCAGCAGGGTTGGATCGTCATCGTACCCGACTTCCTCGGTCCCAAAGCAGCATTCTTAGCCAATGAGTTGGCAGGTCAAGCAACACTAGATGGGATCCGCGCCGCCATCAACTCGGCGCCCCTGACGGGCATCAGTTCGCGGCCGAGGGTAGCCATGTGGGGATACTCGGGCGGCAGTCTTGCGTCCCTGTGGGCAGCGGAGCTTCAACCGACGTACGCGCCGGAACTGGGGTCTCTTATTGCCGGCGCGGCGGTGGGCGGAACGGTGCCCAACATCTCGTCCGTCGTCAACAGCATCAACAAGAAGCCTTCGGCCGGCCTGATCCCCGCGGGCATGGTCGGGCTCGCCAACCAGCACGCGGACCTGGACGCCCTGCTGCAGAAACACGTGCTACCCCAGTACAAGGACGAGTTCTTCTCTCCACGCCGGCAGTGCTTCGAGGCCAACAACAAACGCTTCGCAAACAAGGATGTGGCCGGCATGCTCGACGACCCGACGCTCATCTTCCGTCATCCGCTGGCGGTGGCGCTGACAGCCAAGAACAAGCTCGGCAACGCAACGCCCGAAATCCCGCTCTTCGTGTACAAGTCGACCAGGGACGAAATCAGCCGCGTGGCCGAGACGGACACGCTGGTTCGCAAGTACTGCGCCCAGGGAACGTCGGTCAAGTACGTGCGCGACATGGCCTTTGACCACTCGGGGCTGGCCATTGCGGGGGCTCCCGGGGCGCTTCTCTGGCTGAAGGATACGCTCAACGGGAGGGAACGTCGGGGGCACAAGTGCGTGACGATGACGGTGCCTTCGTCGCTGCTCGATCCTAGGGTTTGGTTCGTCTTGCCCAGGATTCTGGTTGATGCGCTGCTAGCGGCGCTGGGGAGGAGGATCGGGCCCCCGTTCGACTGAGGGATGCCTGTGCAGTGTCGCTGAAGCCTGTCTGTTTCCTGTCGCGGATCCGAACATTGTTTCTGTTCAGTATTCGTACATGCGTATTCGTTCGTACTTGGTATGAATTCAGACATTGTTAGCCCGAGTTTGGCTTAAGGCGTCGAGGTCGGAAGCGGAGGTCGGAGGCACGATAATCCCTTGCCGTCTCACTCTTAGTCCTCAGCAATCGATGACTCGAATCTCCTGAACCATCTTCTCGCCACCAGCCATTCCCATTATCTCAGTCTCAGTCTCTCTCAGTCTCTTTCACCATCTCCATCTCCCCCTCAATCCCCCCTCCCGCGACGTCTCAATGGCCATCTACAGCGCTGTCCCGCCCCCTCCCGAGCTCACCACCGCCCAGAAGGCGCAGGACGCATGGACCATCTCGGCATTACAGACGCTGAGCGTGTCGCCCGTCGCGCGCGGGACCGGCACCGCCCTCGCCATCCCCATCGATCGAGAGGAAGACCGCTCGACGACGCCCGTTGCCCGCCCTCCGTCGCGGCGCGATAGCCAGCGGAAGCGGGAGGCTATCCTCAAGGGACAGGAGGGGAGTCGGCAGCGGCGGCGGTGGGATAACGGTCTGTCTGCCCTCCTTATGTACCGATGGATACGAAACTGATGTGGAGTGTGCAGACCGTCTCGTCGGCGTGCCCAATGTCCAGCCTCCCCTCCCTTGCGACTGGGAGGTCCGGCCGACGCACCCGGTTCACCACATCCCCTACCAGCTCGCCCAGTTCTGGGACTGCGGCATGAGGCAGCGCGCGCAGGACAAGGCAGCCTCTCTGGCGGCGGCGCGCAAGAAGCAGCAGCGCAGCGCGGGGAGCGCGACGGGCCTTGGCGTCGGCGAGGTGCCGCGGGATCTGCGCGAGTCGGCGAAGCGAAGCTCCAATATTCGTCTATGGGTTCGGGCGCTGGAGGAGCCGGTTAGGCGGTTTCTTGCGAGGGGGCAGGGCGTCGAGGGTAAGGATGGGGAGGGGGATGAGGAGGATGAGGAGGATAGCGCGGCGGATTTGATGGATTCGGAGGATGATGAGATTGTCTTTGTGGGGAGGTCGGGGGCTATGCGTGAGCTGAGGGAGAGGAGAGAGACGTCTGGTTTCAAGATGGCGCGTCGGGAGATGCATCATAAGACGGTCGACTCGGGGCTTGTCTTTGACTTGTTTGGCGATGGTGATGCTGCGGCTTTCAAGTTGGTCCCTCTCCCCCTTTCAACCCCTTTCTTACCCTTTTGGTTGCGCTGATGATTGATGGGGGTGCAGGCGTTGGTTGGTGCATTCCATCTCTGACTATTATGGGCTTGCGTCGCGGTCGGCTACCTTGGCTGGGTCTTCGTGTCGGGTTGTGTATGTTGGGCTGAAGAAGGCGCGCGAGGGTCGGGGGGTGGTTCAGTTGCCGAGGCCGCTGTGGGAGGTCTGTTAATTGTGTGTGCGAGAGTCAGAAAGCCAGAGAGAGAGCCAGAGAGAGAGAGAGAGAGAGTTGACTGAAGAGGAGGCACCGGTAGACAACCGCAGAGAAGCACGGGACAGACTTGGTATAATTGACTCGCGTCAGCTTCATATCTCGCCCCTCAGTGCCTCAAGGTGCAAACTTCATAAGCCTCATCCCATCATAAACCAACCCATCGTACCACAATGCCCAACACTCACCATCCAACCCGCCACAGCCCTCACCCCATCACACCCGCCAGTCCTCCCACCCAAAGCCCCCCTCGCGTCACCCTCCCGCAACACGCAACGGCACACGGAGACACAAGCCTTGGCGGCAACAGCTTCTCCGCGCAACAGACAAGCGGCAACGGACTCGGACTCGGACTCGGTGCCGATGCTGATGCTGATGCCGGATTGTAGGTAGTCGGCTGACTTTGCGGCGAGGATGGATCCTTCGCTGCTTATGGGGGTGTTGGTTATGGCCGTTTAGCCGCTTCAGCTGCTGGTGGCGCTTTTCAGCTCTTGAATAAGCGCGCCGTGTGCAGCGGCTGAGCTAGACCAAGGAGTCGAATTCGTCGTCTCGTTGGGCCGAGTTCGTCACTGTTCCGGTTCTGATTGTCGCCCTGATTTCAGACAGATGCCCTTCCTACCAACCTCTTCCCTCAACCACTCCAAACGAGCAACGTCCTCGTCGCGAAACGCAAAGGAGCCATCCCAGAATCCGCAGTCGATGTTCGGCGTCTCGCCACGAGCATCAATCTGATCCTTCGCCGCGAGATCCACAGGCGGGAGATCCTTGTTCCCCTGCTGAACGTCGATGATGCTCGGCCCGGGGACGTGATGGAAGAGCTCTGGGTTGACGGTCCAGCAGCGGAGGCCGTAGTCGCGACAGCTGAGGAGGATGAGGACGTCGTAGGCTTTATGGCCTTTGGTTGAGGGCTCTTTTCTGCCGAGCTGGAGGAGGCGGTGGGCGCCGGCGCGGGAGAGGGCGTAGCCGAAGGTGCACAGGGGGAAGACGGAGCGGTGGAAGAGGCGCGTTTGGTTGCGGACGCCGAGGTTCTTGAGGAGAGAGGCTGTGAAGGGGTGGAGGTTATCGGGATGGGAGAGGGATGGGTCTGCGAAGGCGACGTGAGGTGTTGACTCGAGGTCTGAGGGCTGGACGTGGCCGTCGACGAAATCAATGTCCATTCCGTGCCAGTAGTCGCCGCAGTGGCCGAGATAGAGCAGATCCCATCTTTCTGGATCGCCGTAGGGATACCGTCGTCCGTTGGAGGAACCGGACAGGAGGCGACGAGCGGCGGCAGACACGAGCGGCGCCTGCACCGTCCGCAGTCGAATATCCCAGTCGACGTCATCCTCCAGGAACAAGGCCGTCTCAACACCGGAGTCGAGGAATCTAGAGCCAAGTAAGTGTAAGCGAGAGCGCAAAAGCATCGCGACACGCGGGCGAGGTCCGTACTGTTGCAGCGCGTGCAGGTGGCCCAGCCAAGCCAGCAGCGAACCCTTCTGAATAGACGAATCCCTCTCCAGCCGGAAGCGACGCTCATCCTCATCGGTCCATACAGGCTGCGCCGGCACGGTGAGCATCAGCTCCGTCACATTGGCGGCCTGAACGATGCTCTTGCGCCGCGGCGAGCCCTGCTGCGAAACGACGAAGATGCGACCGAAGCCAAGGGTCGCGTTGGTGCTGGTCGATACGAAGCTGTGGGGGGGACGATGGAGGAACGAGGCGAGTAGGTGGCTGGTGAGGAGCCAGGTTATGCAGAAGAGGAGGAGGAAGAGGACGACTTTGCTGGTGCGCAGTCGGTGAGGTTTGAGAGGAAGCATGTCTAGGTAGTAGGTAGGGTCCGTCTGGCGGTTAAGAGCTGGCGGAGAGGAGAGGCCACGATGGATGGGGATTTTTTTTTTTTTAACCTACGGGCCCGTTGGACAGGGGTTTTGTTGGATGGACAAGGGCTGGCCAAGGCGGTAATGACCCACCGTGCGTCGTATTTCGAGATGCATCCCGAGTCAAGCCACGGCTGTTGAGACGGTACGAACAGGCAAATTGATGAAAGCCTGTGAGGCTGTGCTGCCCCAGCTGGGGGCCAACGGGGAAGACAGTAAGCTTTCTTGGGCCATTTATATCACGAGGAAAGCCCTCATAGTCAAGCTGATGCCACCACCAACTTTTTCCACGAGTATTCGTACATACATACAGATCACCGACAGCTTCAACCTCCAGCCCCCATACCAGCCATGACCGCCAGACGACGGCGACGACGGCTCCTCCCGACACTGCTCGTCCTGACAGCCTGGTGCGCAGCCTCGCACGCAGATAGCCAGCACTCGTGCGCGACGTACTACCGCCTCGACGACGTGACGGAGCTCAACGATGAGATACGCCGCTGTCTGCTGCCCCCGTTTTACGCGCGCGGGGGGGTCCATTGACAGATATGGGGGGAAGAGGTTGCTGAAGAGGAGGAGGAGGGATTGTGACGTCGGATGAGGTCGATGATGACGGAGGTGGCCCTTTCGAGGCCGTTGACATTTATCCATATTCGTACGTAGCAGGTAATCACCGCAAACCCGCTGAAACATTCATCACCACCGGTTGGTCGCTCCGCTGATCGACCCCTAATCCGCCCGAATCAGTCGACCTTGTGTTGATCTCCAGCCGCATTCAAGTTCTCCTCAAGGCACCTAGTTGGTACACCTTGTAACGTACTTCTACATACACACCCCCCCCTTAAAGCCATTCAACCCTCTCCCTTCTTCATCCCGAATCATCACCAATGTATTCATATATCATCCCGCCATCTCCAGATAGACAAAGATAGCCGACTGCCATATCCCAGCTACCCGTGAACCGTCGACCCGCTACAGCAGCTTCCCGTCAATAGCGCGTCCACACCGTTTGTGGGGGTGGGCCAGGGGCCCGTACAGTGTCAATATCCCTCCTCGCACGCACCAGAACTACCTCCACTACCAGCTTACCATCACCTCCGTCGTCAAGATTCCTCCTTCTCCTCCCTCTTCCTTTCTTTTTCTCTTCTCTTCTCTCTCTCCCAGTCCCAGTCCTACGCCACACACGCCCGTCCCCTTACCAATTCTTCAAGCCAAGCCTCCTCTCCGGGGACGATGGGGCTGCCTCGTCTGCTCTCCGCTATCGCCGCTTCCCTGTGCGAGCCCAGCTCCGACACTCTGCTCTCGGGGCTCGACTGTCCTACCCAGCAGTAGCAGCTGTTCCTCGTTTCTCTCTGCATTTCTCTTCTTCTTTTTTATTCTCTCTCCTTTTTCTCTCCTTTTCTTCAGCATAGCAGGCGGTCCTCGTTACCATGCGCCGCCGCAAGACAGTGACGCTCGTCTACCTTTCTGCCATCGTCGCCTTCGCTCTCGTCTGCAGCTTGATGCGCCATGGTTCCTCTTTCAGTTCAGATGCCGCCTTCTTGCGAACTGGGCATTCTGCCCATGCCAAGACGTGCGCTTTAGATGCTTCGCACTTGGCGGATATCAAGCAACGATACCATGTCGACCATCGCTTCCACTACTTCACTCGAACCATCCGCTTTCGACCTACAAAGGGCCTCGACCGAAAGCCCATGACGCTGCTACCTCAGACGCTCCTAACCGCCGCCAAACCCTCGATAGTCGACGTCTCCGACCCTGAAGCCGCCTTCTACGGCGACTGCCCCCCCCCCCTGCAGGTCAAAGTGCCCCTTTCCGCCCTGCCTTCGACGGTCAACGCCTCCGACTTCATGTTCGGCATCTCCACCACGTACCAGCGCCTCAACGAGTCTCGCGACGAAATCGTCGACGACTGGAAATATTGGCTCACCGATGGCGACGGCCAATCCAACGGCGCCAAGCTCCATCTCACCCTCCTCGAAGCCAGCAACGATCAGCTTCACGAAGTCAGCGCATTCCTCCGACAGGCCGGCATCGACGCCGCCGTCCACCGTTCTCAAGACCGAGACATGCCGGTCCGCTACATCAACCTTGTCCCGCATCTATACCGAAACCAAGACTCGCTCTCGCGCAAGTGGCTGGTCCTCTGCGACGACGATACCTTCTTCCCTAGCATGCATAGCCTCGTCCGTCGCTTCTCCTCCTTCGATCACACCCGCGAGCTCTACATCGGCACCCTCTCCGAGGACGTCGGTGCCGTCGAGCGTCACGGCTCTCAGGCCTTTGGCGGCGCAGGCGTCTTCCTCTCGCTGCCCATGGCCAAGCGCATCACACAGTCCATCGATGAGTGCGCCTCGTCGGAAAAGGTCAACGAGGCCGGCTGGCAGGGAGACAAGCTGCTGCGCAACTGCATCTACGACCACAGCGACACCCGCCTCGTCGTCCTGCCTGACCTCTGGCAGCTCGACTTCCGCGGCGACGCAGCCGGCTTCTACGAATGGGGGCCCAAGCCGCTATCACTACACCACTACCGCGGCGGCGGCTGGCACACGGCTCGTCCCGCCCAGTTCAGCAAAATCGCCTACGTCTGCGGCGAGGACTGCATCCTCCAGCGCTTCCAGACGGCCGACAACTTCATCCTCTCCGGCCATTCCGTCGCCTACTACCCGGGCGGCATCACCTTCGACACCAGCCAGGTGGAGCGCACCTTTGAGGCGCTGCAGGACAAGAGCTGGAACTTTGACTTTGTCTTTGGGCCGCAGCGGCCGCCGCTCAGGGGGGAAGGACAGAAGATTGCCTGGGAGATTCGCGGCTCTGACGTTCGGGCTGATGGATCGGTGGTGCAGACGTTTGTCAGGAAGAAGGATCATGTTCGCTGGGAGGGGGCCGCTGGTCAGCAGATGGGCGAGCTGGATAGCGTTGTTGAGCTGGTTTGGAGGCCTTTTTAGGGGTCGGGGGGCGTTCTGGGTAAAGCTGGATTTTCTCAGTTGGCCATGTGATGACATGTATACATATATAATGAGAGGACGTGTAGCCGGATGCTCGCTGGCTGGCCTCTATTAGTAGTAGTATCTTCATGAATCTTGCATCAACCCAACTCAGCCCTGCCATATGTATTCACAAGCCGGAATCCCCATGACCGCTCAGCCGGCCCCCAGCTCAGACGCCGTGGTCGCAGGCAGCTCCGACGGCGGCGGCGAATCCCTTGGCGGCTGCTCCGTCTTGGGCACGCCGCCGTAGCCGGGGTAGCTCTCGCGGGCGGTGCGCAGCTCCTGCAGCTCCCTCTTCTTCCTGGAGCGGTAGCGGAGGAAGAGGAGGAGGGCGGCGAGGATGGCGATGGCGGCGGCGGCGGCGGCGATGGAGATGCCGGCTTTTGCGCTGGGGGAGAGGGTTGTTTCGGTGGGTCGGGCGGTGGTGGAAGAGAGGGAGGCGGAGGGTGTGCTTGAGGTTGTGGTTGAGGTTGAGGTTGAAGTTGATGATGACGAGGAGGTCGTTGTTGACGAGCTTGACGCCGGCGAGATGAAGAAGTACCCCGACGACTGCGAATTCTTTAAAGACTGATTCCCCTGGTTCTGAGGACCACCCTCAAAGAGCCAAAAGAAGAACTTGTCTGAAGCACTCAAGTCAAGCCCATACGTCTGCACCAGCCAGTCCAGCCCCTTTTCCTGCCCATTCGAATTCGTCGTCTCTATCAATAAACCACCTCATCAACACACGCCTCAACCACGGAGAAGCATGAGCAACGTACGAAAAACGATCGGTCCCAGCTCGCCCCTTGGCGGATTATCGAATTGCTGCCATAGCGCGATGTTGTACGCCTTGTAGTTGGTTCGGTACCGGATTCGGTGCACGGAGCCGGCTTGGTATCGTGGGGCCGGGGGGGCGCCTGGGTCGTAGAATTCCGAGTTTGAGGCGGCGAGGATGAGAGGCAGCCAGAGGAGGGCGAGGCTTGCCATTGCCGCGTGTGCTGTGGAGGAGGAGAGCTGTATAGATTGGGAGGGGGGCGGGAAGGGCTTATGGGGAGCGCTTCGGGAATGACCCCTGCTGTTGGCCTTTGGTGGACGATGCGGCATCCTTGCTTGGATTGGTGCATGCGCCTTCAGCTTTGCTGCGCTGTCGATGCCCAATAGTCCAGCGGAAGGGCTGACGTTTCTGTTACAGTGTTGGCACGGAGACAGGGGTTCGAAGTGAGATGATGCTTCCGTCTTCTGTTTGGGGGTGTCGAGTTGGAGGCTGTGCGGTTTTGCCATGTCGTGAGCGATGAGGGCAATGTCGAGTCGGTTCATGTGTCTTCAAGCGGCTATGGCGAGGTGAGACGACGTCGACTCGCCGTCTCGTGGTGTCGTAGACAAGGCTCGATACCAGACTGAGATGCTTCTCAGCAGACAATGAAGCAGTCACTCACACTCAGTGAGACCCTCACCCCCCTCAATCTCCTGATCCCTCGCAGCTGTACGCAAAGCCGCTTCATCGTCCATCTTGCTCACCACCTTTGCCAGGACTTAGCCGCCGCCTCTTCACCGCACGTAGCTCCATGAAACCCGAAAGGAGCCCAGCCGTGGCGTTCGGGTCTGAGGCGTCGGGGAGGAGACAGCTGTTTAGTCTTGCAGTTTCTTGGCGAGCCGTCGACCTGGCCGGCTGAGCCTTGCTGCTGACGCACGGTTCAGGCGATCCCCAGCCTTGACATACGCTCTCACTCCGAGTGGCCGCCTCGCCGAGCCCTGCCAAGCCTTCAGCCGGGATCTCTTGCAATTCCATGTCTTCGCCCATGTCTAAGATGGCCATGATTTGTGGTAGCAGCACGTATCGAACACTCCCTGGATGCCGTGTTTTGTCAACCTTGAGGATGCTCTGACTTTCTCTTGGAAGATCCACCTCCTCTGCCATCAAGCTCGCGGTGCTCTCGGCGGGAAAGGGCGTCCATCTGAGCGATCTGTTAAGCCGCCTGTCGATTGGCAGCAGCGGAAACTGGTACGTTTCTGGAGAAGAAGCCTGTAACCACACAAAGTGCCCCCTGGCTTCCCAGTTCTTGTCCATCCAGCTAGGCTTTGACGATCGAAAGTCCAGTACGGGGACCGGAATCCGTGTGATAGAGTCTGTAGGATTCAGCTGCTCTTGTTCGGCCATGGTCGTCGGATCCATTTCTCGGCCGTTCAAGATGGAGGCCAGTACTCTATCCAGGCCGCTCTCTTTACTGAGCGACATCGACGACGGGGGGTCCACGAGGTCCACAACTGAATGGGCTAGATGGATCTCGCCGGCCGCACCAGGTTCGAGCGCTGCGTCGGAGCTAGTCATGATCAGAGGCAGTTCCAAAGCCACGTCCTGAATGCTTGGATGTCTGGGTTGCAATTCCTCTCCAAATCTTGAGCCCTGCGGTTCCGCTGCAGTCTCAACGAGGAGTTCCTTATTCATAGGGCCAAACGCCCCGTCAACCTGGTCCCGCGGACTTGAAGGGGCGCAAGGGCTGTCTGGTTCCGAGGTGAGATCGATGATGGCACAGTCAGACCCAGGAAGAAATGGTGAAGGGGTTTCGGACATGGGAGAAAGCGGAGGAGTCACGTTTTCGACATTGAATCTGCTTGACTGGTCAGGTGAGTGAGAGAAGCAGATTTTGGGCATGGAAAACTTACTACTCTGGAAAGCAAAGAGACGAAAGGGCTGGCCATGTTATTAAATCCATTACCAGCCTCTAAAGACGGCACGATGGTCTCCAGCTCTAGCTTTCGATGCAGCAGAGACTGCATCTTGGCCGACTTGAGCGGAAATGTTAGTCCTTCATCCCGCTCGTCGTCGACAGCACTGAGGGGAAGCCAAGTGCGAGATAGAAGACACGATCGCATCTCCGATACATCTCGAAGAGTTTGTCGCACATCCAGCTCAGGCAAGGTACCTAGATCCAGTTCTTCAACGGGGACATGTAGGTCCTTGACACTGGATAACCGCCATGGTTGCGAATCCGGCCACG